>CAUYRH010093814.1:0-25254 GCA_963574655.1 Perodicticus potto
GAGACAGAGTCTCACTTTGTTGCCCTCAGTAGAGTGCTATGGCATCACAGCTCACAGCAGCCTCCAGCTCTTGGGCGTAGGTGATTCTCTTGCCTCAACCCAGCTATTTTTTTGTTGTAGTTTGGCCAGGGCCAGGTTCGAACCTGCCACCCTTGGTATATGGGGCTGGCACCCTACCCACTGAGCCACAGGCACTGCCCTGCAGTTTCTTTTCTTAGGGTTTCATAATTCCCTTTTTTTTTTTTTTTTTTAATAGGCAGAATCTCTGTAGAGTGCTATGGTGTCATAGCTCTTCGCAACCTTAAACTCTTGGACTCAAATGATCCTCTTGTCTCAGCCTCCTAGGTAGCTGGGACCACATAATGCCCAACTATTTTTTTTTTTTTTTTTTAGAGATGGGGAGGTCTCACTCTTGCTCAGGCGGGTCTTGAACCCCTTAACTGGAACAGTCCACCCACCTCGGCCTCCCAGAGTGCTAAGCTTATAGGCAGGTTTCTTAATTCTCTTTGTAGAGATCCTTTATCTCTCTTGTTAGGTATATTCCTAAGTATTTCATTTTCTTTGAAGCTACTGTGAAGGGAATTGTATCCTTGATTTGCTTCTCAACTTGGCTGTTACTGGCATATACAAAAGCTACTGATTTGTGGATATTTATTTTATGCCCTGAGACATTACTGTATTTCTTGATCACTTCCAGGAGTTTTGTGGTTGATTCTCTGGGGTTTTATTACTATAAGATCATATCATCAGCAAAGAGAAAGAGTTTGACCTCCTCTGACCCCATTTGGATGCCTTTTATAGCCTTCTCTTGCCTGATTACATTGGCTAGAACTTCCAGCACTATGATGAATAGTAGTAGCAATAGTGGACATTCTTGTCTGGTTCCAGTTCTGAGTGGAAAAGCTTTCAGTTTACTCCATTCAGTATGATAATAGCTGTGGATTTGTCAAAGATGGCTCCAATCAGTTTAAGAAATGTGCTGCCTATGCCTGTTTCCTTAAGTGTTCTTGATAGAAAAGGATGCTGAGGGTGGCACCTGTGGCTCAGTGAGTAGGGCGGCAGCTCCGTATACCGAGGATGGCAGGTTCAGACCCAGACCCAGCCAAATTGCAATTAAAAAAATACCTGGGCGTTGTGGTGGACGCCTCTGGTCCTAGCTACTTGGGAGGCTGAGGCAAGAGAATTGCCTAAGCCCAAGAGCTGGAGGTTGCTGTGAGATGTGTGACAAAGTGAGACTCTGTCTCTTTAAAAAAAAAAAAAAGCTGAATTTTATCAAATACTTTTTCTGCTGCTATTGAGAGGATGATATGGTCTTTGTTTTTGCTTGTATTAATATGGTAAATTATGTGTATGGATTTGCATATGTTAAATCTGCCTCCCATTTCTGGGATGAAGCCTACTTGATCGTGATGTATAATTTTTTAATGTGTAGCTGCAGTCTATTAGCCAAAATTTTATTGAGTATTTTTGCATCAATATTCATTAGTGAAATTGGGATTTAGTTCTCCTTTTTAGTTGGGTTCTTCCCTTGTTTTGAAATCATGGATATGTTTGCTTCATAGAATGTGTTAGGGAAAAGTTCCCTCCTTCTCAATGTTTTGGAATAGGTTCTACAGTATAGGTACAAGCTCATCTTTGAAGGTGTGATAGAATTCTGGTATGAAGCCATCTGGTCCTGGGCTTGTTTTTTGTTGGAAGCTTTTTTGTTGTTTCTTCAATCTCAGTGTTTGATATTTGTCAAGAGATCTGTTTCTTTTTGGTTATTTCTTTTCTTCTGCTGGGTTTGGGATTGGATTGCTCTTCTTTTTCCATTTCTTTAAGAGGATTCATTAGGTTGTTGATGTCTTTTTGTCTTTCATTTGTACCTCTTAGGACTGCTTTTGCAGTATCCCACAGGTTTTAGCAACTTGTGTCTTCGTTGTTGTTATGTTTGAGAACTTAACAATTTCCTACTTTATCTCTTCCTTGAACTGTCATTCAGCATAAGGTTGTTTTAAGTTTCCATGCCTTGATGGGGGGATGAAAATTTTTGTTATAGTTGAGTTCCACTTCTATTGCCTTGTAGTCAGAGATGACACAAGGTGTAATTTTAATTCTTTTGATTTTTATTGAGGCTTTATTTGTGTCCTAGGATATGATCTATTTTGGAGAATGTTCTGTGGGCTGATGAGAAGAACATATATTCCTTAGCTTTGGGATGGCGTGTTCTGTGTATGTCTATTATGCCCAGTTGTTCTATGATTGTGCTTAAGTCTTTTGTATTTTTGTGTAGTTTCTGTTTAGAGGATCATCCAGTTCTGTAAGAGCAGTCCCCTATTATGATGTTATGGGATATCAGATTGCTCAGACCAGTTAAGGTCTGTTTCATAAATCTGGGAGCATTTATATGATGCGCATAAATATTTAGAATTGAAATCTCCTCTTCTTGTATTATTCCCTTGACCAGTATGAAGTGACGTATTTTTTCATTTATTTATTTATTTACTTATTTGAGATAGTGTCTCAAGCTGTCGTCCTGGGTAGAGTGCCATGGTGTCACACCTCACAGCAACCTCAAACTCTTGGGCTTAAGCAATTCTCTTGCCTTAGGTTCCCAAGTAGGTGGGACTATAGGCGCTCACTACAATGCCCGGCTAATTTTTTTGTTGCAGTTGTCTTTTTTTTTTTTTAGCCGGCCTGGGCTGGGTTCGAACCCGCCAGCCTCTTTGTATGTGGCTGGTGCCCTACCCACTGAGCTACGGGTGCCACCCTATTTTATTTTATTTTTTGAGACAGTTTCACTGTTGGCTAGAGTGCCCTGGTATCAATCAGCCTACCTCACAGCAACCTCAAATTCCTGGACTCAAGTGATCCCCCTGCCTTAGCCTCCTGAGTCACTGGGACAACAGGTGCTTACCACCATGCCAGGGTAATTTTTTCTATTTTCTTTTTTTTTTTTTGAGACAGAGCCTCAAGCTGTGACCCTGGATAGAGTGCTGTGGCATCACAGCTCACAGCAACCTCCAATTCCTGGGCTCAAGTGAGTCTCCTGCCTCTGCCTCCCAAGTAGCTGGGACTATAGGCGCCCGCCACAATGCCCGGCCATTTTTTGGTTGCAGCCACCATTGTTGTTTGGCAGGCCCAGGCTGGACTCGAACTCGCCAGCTCAAGTGTACATGGCTGGCGCCTTAGCCCGTTGAGCCACGGGTGCCGAGCCAATTTTTTCTATTTTCGTTTTTACTTTTTATAAGCCTTTTAATTTAAAGGATCCATCTTTTGGCCATTAATCACAATAATATGTTTGTTTGAAAAGCAACTTAATCCCATGCCGCTTTGTAACCTGGAGAGAGCACAAAGAAGGCCCAGTGCCTCTTCACTGAAAGGGCTGTTTCCAAGATTCCCCAAAATTCACTCTCAGAAATAGATTTATGATAGAATAGACAGCGACAAAAACTTACTATTCAAAGTTTGCAGTGCTGCTTAGAATCTTATGTGTCTCAGACTCCCAGTCTCTCTGGACTGGCTGCGTGATGTGTTCCAGGCAAAATATGCTTCCCGCCCCCCATGGCAGAGACTGAGGAGAAAATTCCCAGTCAGTCGCAATTCAAGCTCCGAGGCATAAAATAGGACAAGAAGGAAACCTCATAAAGTTTTTGTTTCAGGGACCCACAACAAAGTTTGTCTTAAAAAGACACTGGCCTCATCAGAGTTGTATAACCAGCTAGTATGCAGGGTCAGTTTGAACGGACTTCTGGGGAGCTAAGGCCCAAGTTATGCCCTATGGCAAGCCCCTGTAGACAAAACAACACAGAAAGGCAATCACAAAACAAAAACAAGCAATAACAACAGCGATAAAAGCTGTTTCTGATAGATGAACCAAACAATATGAATATTCATATACCACAGAGTACCAAAACATACACAGATACCAGAGTAGCTCAGAAGACTAGTTGCCCATAAAACTTTTCTCTCATTAATCTTAAATTTGAAAAGGACAACAGTGTTTTACCGTCTGCTTAAGTGGCTTCATCTTCCCACAGAGAGGAAAACTGGGAGTCCGACTGGTAAGTAAAGTACCTTTGAGTTCCAGTCTACCTCACCGCAGCTTTCAGAAGAGCAGGTGGGCTTTGAGACCCTGCTCACTGCAGCAAGTCAAAACTCATCCTCCCCCCCACCAAAAGTTTGCTTGAAGATCAGCTCACAGCTAAGGCAGATTAGTAAGGAAAATGTTTATTTCCAGATACTATGTGCATGGAGGGAATCACAAGAATGGTTACCCAAATTTTTTCTATTTTTAGTAGAGATTGGGTCTCACTCTTGCTCTGGCTGGTCTCACAACTTCTTAGCTCAAGTGATCCACCTGCCTTGGCCTCCCAGAGTGCTAGGATTACAGGTGTGAGCCATCTCGTCCAGACAGTAAGTATGTATTTTAAAATGGGTGTGGTGGGTGTCAAATCACAATGGTATTTGGATTCTGTTGAACAGATTTAAGTGTGATGATACAGTGACCTTCCTAAATTATATAGTTGTTTTGTGCTCAGTTTCCTTGTATGTAAATGATAAGAATAGTACCTAAATCAAGGACTAACTTTTTATTGTATCTGAAACAGTTCCTTGATAAATATTATTTGAACTATATTCACTATTACACTTTCTGTTCAATAGCCCACTGCCTTGTTCCCTTCTAAGTCTTCTGCCACCTCTGCTTAAAGATCCCAGGGGTTTTAGGTCCTCATTGGAGTCAGTCTTCTGTCAGCTACTCTTTGTTCTTTGATCATCCTTCTACTTTATGCCCCAAAACACACACAGTGTGGGCAAGGAAAAAGAAAGTTGGGTGTGTGTTTTGGAATTTCAGAAATTACAGTTGACTTGTTAGGAGAAGAGTTAAAAAATACAGCATTGGACCAGAATATCATTAAGCAACAAAATCACATTGAGTTGACTTTTTTAATTTCATCTATACAGAGGAAAGAATGTCTGATTTTCTGATGCTGTATTTGCTTATTAACAGATAGTTTTTTTACAAATGTAAGACAATATTCAGTTAAAGTACAAAATAGTCAATATGTAGTGTAGTTGATGTATAATTTTCTATTGCTGTTGTAACAAGTTACCATAAATGTAATAGTTTGAAGAGCACACATTTATTATCTTACAGTTCTGTAGGTTATCACAGGTCTTACCAGGCTAAAATCAACATTCACAGGGCTGTGTTTCTTTCTAGAAGCTGCAGGGTGTGATTCTTTGCCTTTTCCATCTTCTAGAGGCCTGCTACATTCCTTGGGCATGATCCCCCTTCCTGACACATCTTCAGTGTCAACGAGGTCTCATCTCTGATCTTTTGTCATCCCTTTCTCTCCTAACCACAGCTGGGAAAGGAGCACTCCTGTGATTAGATTGGGTCCCCTGGGATAATCCAGGATTATCTCCTTATCTCAAGTTTGCACCCTTAGTTACATCTGCAAAGTCTCTTTTGCCATTTAAGTATCATATTCAGAGGTTCTGAGATTAGTATGTTGGCTGTCTTTGCAGGGACCATTACTCTGCTACCATAGTTGATTTTTAGTCAGCTGTGTAACTTTAAACTATTAATTGTATCTCTTCATTTTGATAATAATAAGGACTATAGTTGTAGTTAGGGATAAGAGCTGGATTGGACCTGGATTGAAACTTGTTCTGCTGAGTATCAGCACTGAATTTAGGCAAGTTACTTAGGTCTCAGAACTTGTTTCTTTGATAAAGTAGGGACAATAATGCTTGCCAACATGTACTGAAAACAATTAATAGTTTAGGGCTATAAACTGGAGTCAAGAGGTTTCCACCAAACTCTTTGTATCTGGCTCAAATAAGCAAATGAGATCCACCTAACTCACACTATTTCGAGAATCAAATTAAGTCATGAATGTAGAAGTGCCTTGAAATGTATAAAAATTATATAAAGTACTGTTGGTATTAATTTAATTTTGTTGTTGTTGTTGCATTTTGGCCGGGGCTGAGTTTGAACCCACCACCCTCGGATTATGGGACCAGTGCCCTACTCACTGAGCCACAGGCAACACCCAGTTGGTATTCATTTTAGAATGCCGTGGCTCAAACGGCTAAGACGCCAGCCACGTACACTTGAGCTGGTAGGTTCGAATCCAACCCTGGCCCGCCAAACAACAATGACGGCTGCAACCAAAAAATGGCCGGGCATTGTGGCAGGCGCCTGTAGTCCCAGCTACTTGGGAGGCGGAGGCAAGAGACTTGCTTGAGCCCAGGAATTGGAGGTTGCTGTGAGCTGTGATGCCTCCGCACTCTATCCAGGGTGGCAGCTTGAGGCTCTGTCTCAAAAAAAAAAAAAAAAATTTTTTTTATAACAGTGAAATTGCTTTCTCTTAAAAAAAAAAAAAAAATGACAACTGCAACCAAAACATAGCCACAGGTGTTGTGATGGGCACCCGTGGTCCCAGCTACTTGGGAGAATCAAGTGAGCCCAGGAGTTGGAGGTTGCTGTGAGCTGTGAGCTGTGATACTATGGCAGTCTATCCAGGGTGACAGCTTGTGGCTCTGTCTTCAAAAAATAAATAAATAAATAAATAATTTTAGAATGCCTTTAAAAATTTTTATCAGTGGTGAGAAAAAGGCCAATGTACCCTTTGGTCTCCCTAGCAAATCTTTTTTCAACTTTCTATAATATCGTTCTTTTACATATTTGCAGACTCACTTATTTCCTTTATTAAATTAAGGTAAATGAAAAGATCATAAGAGAATTAAAAGTGCATAGCTTGCATGATTCTTGTAGCCAACAGGATTTAAAGATTGATTGCTCTTAAAACTTGAGCTGCATTTTTAATATTGGGTAGCAGACATTTTACTCAAGTAAAATCTTCCTTTATAGTTGCCTTGTGTTAAGTATGATGCAAAAATAATACTGTCAAGCGAAAATCACTTTTAAAAGATTTGATTTGTTTTTTTCCTTATGCTGTACTGGTGAAAAGCACAAAGATGCCATTTTGAGAGGTTAAATTACTTTCTGTTGCTGTGAAGGAGGAGAGAAGGAAAAGAGATCAAGTTACCAGTTCTTTGTTCCAGAGCCTACCAGCCCTCTTAAAGTTTGGACAGGCGCTGGCAGGCTGGAATATGTATTTGCCTCTATGTCTTCAGCCCTGCTCCCACATAGGGAGCAAGAGAATTAGACACCTTCCCCAGCAAGCCCCATCTCCGCCAGCTCTCTCAAAGGTACCATTCTTAAATATTTGTAAAAGTCGCTACTTATTCTTTCAAAGGTTTTACTTTTATGTAATTTAGCATTTCAAATAAGCCAAAGATTGTTTCTTTGTGTAGTCAAAAGTATTTTTAAAAATGTTTTAAGAGACTTTAGAGTTGTAAAGTTACATTTTAATAATGCAGTTGAACAAATTTATCTCATTAATAGTCGAATTAAATTTAGAGAGTATTTAAATAGAATTTCGAAAAGGAAAAGTAACTTTCTTGGGATAAAATGGTATTAATTGGATGTGTGTTCAGAAGTATGGTGATTAAAAAGTCCTAAAACTATTATATTTCTTTTGTTCTGTTTCTTTGTTCCTGTTAGATAAATGGACGTTGTAAAAGAGTGTTCACATTAAAAACTGTCATTGAAAAACCTATGTTTGTTCATTAAAATTTAAATATGTTTCAGGGCACCACCCGTGGCTCAAAGGAGTAGGGCGCCAGCCTCATATGGCAGAGGTGGTGGGTTCAAACCCAGCCCTGGTCAAACACTGAAAAAAAAAAAAAAAATTAAATTTAAATATGTTTCATAAATACATGTTTATATATAACTAGTCCTTTTTCTTTTTTTTTTTTTTTAAGACAGAGTCTCAAGCTGTTGCCCAGGTTAGAGTGCTCTGGTGTCACAGCTCACAGCAGCCTCAACTCTTGGGCTTAAGTGAGTCTCTTGCCTCAGCCTCCTGAGTAGCTGGGACTACAGGCACCTGCCACAACACCCGGCTATTTTTGGTTGTAGTTGTCATCGTTGTTGGGCAGGCTGGCACTGGATTCAAACCCGCCAGCTCCAGTGTATGTGGCTGGTGCCCTAGCCAGTGAGCTACGCGCCGAGCCACTAGTCCTTTTTTGAGGGTTTAAGAAGTGTAAGCATTATTTGTAAACTGATAGTTTGTAAATCTCTGTTAAACATTATCTGTCCATTAAGAAATATGGCTTTTCTTTCTCATTTCTAGGCCATTTTGAGTAATGCTCATCAATTTGCTTAATATTCTTCTGAAGAAAGTTAACTGTAATTAATAATCAGAATTATGTCATAGAAATATAGGCACATTTGTGTTAATCGAAATAGTATTTTGAGAGTTGGTGGTGTGTTTTCTTAACAGAATATTATTCCAGTACAATTTTTCCAGTAGAGGAAAAGTACAGCCAGTAAAAATTTGTGATTTTGGCATTGGGACTTGATGTTCTCTTTTGTTATGTTCATACAAGTTTTATTCTGTCTAACTCATGATTTAGTCCTAATCTATATACATACTTGTGCCTAATCATTTGATTTCATACTTGGCTTACTCTTACTATATTATGGCTCCAATTCTCTAGCTTTTAACTTTGCTTCTCTTTTATGCTTCGTGACCTCCTTTTCCCTGCTTGTCCAAGCCCCTGCCTTTGTCGGCTTCCTCTGTGATGTTTCATTTCATCTGGGCGCTTGGTAATTTCTTTATTTCTATGCTTCTGTAGTGCTTATGGCGCCAGCTTGTTCTGTTGTTTTTCTTCTTGTGTGTATATTCTGCGCCTCTAATTTCATTTTAAGTAATTACACTAGTGACCACTTGTGTATCTAGCATACCTTTTATTGTGAATTTTTGGAATAACCTGTTAAGTAGGCATTAGCCTGTCCAGTGCTGACAGTTACTCATCTCACTCTCTGCTTCCTATCACACTTACTGGGAACCTTAAACTTGTTAGATGCTTAACAAATATGGGATGATTAGATGACTTATATTTGGGTTCACTCTTTTAAGGATGGTTTTTGGAAGAGGCAAAAGAAGTTGAATTTGTGAATTTCTCTTGTCTTTTTTTTGAAGACAGTCTCAACTATGTTGCCCTTGGTAGAGTGCAATGCCGTCGTAGCTCACAGCAGCCTCTAACTCTTGGACTTAAGTGATTCTCGTGCATTAGCCTCCCAAGTAGCTGAAACTATAGGCACCCACCACCAATGCCCAGCTATTTTTTTGTTGTATTTGTCATTGTTATTAAGCAGGCCCAGCTGGGGTTTGAACTCGCCAGCCTCATTTGTCTTTTCTGTGTTATTTGATAAATGTTATTGGTTTTGTCTTTTTTTACTTTTATAAGCATATAATTTACTTTTATTATTTAAATGTTCCTTTAGTGTGAGACTTAAATCCTGATAAGGATTTGATTTTTTTTTTTTTATTTTGAGACAGAGCCTTATTATATTGCCCTCAGTAGAGTGCTGTAGCGTCACAGCTCACAGCAACCTCTAACTCTTGGACTTAAGCAATTCCCTTGCATTAGCCTCCCAGATACCTGGGACTACAGGCACCCATCACAACGCCTGGGTAAGGATTTGACTTTTAAAATACTGGGATTTATTATTTGTATCTGTGTGGCTTATGGAAAATGAATGGCTTTGAAAGACTCAAAATGAAAGACACAGAAATTTACTCTGGGACATACTAAATATGAATAGAATTATATATTTATAAGATGTTTAAGCCTTCAGACTGTGTAATATTTATTTATTTTTGAGATAGAGTCTCATGTCACCCTGGGTAGAGTGCCATGGCGTCACAGCTCACAACAACCTCAAACTCATGGGCTTAAGTGATTCTCTTGCCTCAGCCTCCCAACTAACTGGGACTATAGGCGCCCGCCACAATGCCCGGCTGTTTTTTGGTTGTAGTTGTCATTGTTGTTTGGCAGGCTTGGGCTGGATTTGAACCTGCCTGCTATGTGGTTTGTGCCCTAGCTGCTGAGCTACAGGAACTGAGCCTATTTTTAATTTTAGAGTGTGTGTGTGTGGGTGGTTCTCGCACCTGCTCAAGCTGGTCTTGAACTCCTGAGCTCAAGCAATCCACCAGCCTCAGCTTCCCGGATTACTAGGATTACAGGCATGAGTCACACCCAGCCCCAGACTTTGTAATTTTATTTTATTTTTTTAAATTTTTGGCTGAGTTCACTTGGTCATCCTGGGTAGAGTGCTGTGCTATCATAGCTCACAGCAGTATCAAACTCTTGGGCTCAAAAGATCCTTTTGCTTTAGTCTCCCAAGTTGCAAGGAATACAGGTGGCCACCACAACGCCTGGCTAGTTTTTCTAATTTTTTATTTTTAGTAGAGATGGGGTTTCACTCTTGATCTTGAATGCCTAAGCTCAAGCAATCCATCTACCTTGGCCTTCCAAAGTGCTAGGATTACAGGCATGAGCCACTGCGCCCAGCCCCTTTGTAATATTTTAAGGGAACCATTTCATTGTAAGAGGTTGTCTTTTTACCTTCTCAGTTATATTGAGATTTTTCCCAGTATAGTCTTTTTACTTAAACTTGCACACTTTCGTCAAAGCTGTCTAGCCCCCTGTTTCCGATCTTTCTGGCTCTTCCCATTGTAAAAGTATAGTTTGTGTGAACATTTCTTTCAGATCCATTTCCATTCTCAGAAACTGTGAGCTCTATGTGAGTAGGAAATCTTATTTGAGTCATTGCTTATTTGTAGTATAATGGCGTAGCGGAGTGCCTTGCCTAGCCTATGTCCCCAGTAACTTATTTGTGGCCAAGGGTGTGCTTTTTATAAGTTGTCCTTGTATTAATTTAAGAAAAAGCTTTAGGGCAGTGCCCGTAGCTCAGTGGGTAGGGTGCCGGCCACATACACTGAGGCTGGCAGGATTAAGAGCTGGCCGGGCCAGCTAACACAACTGTGATAACTGCAACCAAAAAATAGCTGGGCATTGTGACAGGTGCCTGTAGTCCCAGCTACTTGGGAGGCTGAGGCAAGAGAATCATTTAAGCCCAAGAGTTGGAGGTTCCTGTGAGCTGTGATGCCACGGCACTCTACCCTGGGTGACAGCTTGAGACTCTTATCTCAAAAAAAAGCTTTAGTTTTTGCAAAACTTTGTTTTTAGAGGCATTAGAAAAGAACATACTAATCACAAAGAGGAGCTGACTTCAGTTTTACTTGTCTTGAAAATAATTGACTATTAAAGTGATCAGGGCAGGTCTGAAACTGGAGAATTTAAGGAGTTGAAGGCAAAGTTTTAGCTATTTTTTTCAAAGGACATTGGTTTTCAAAACCTTCACTTTGCATTTGTGTTATTATGGTTTAAGATGGTTGTAATTATTCTTTTTTTTTGCAGTTTTTATCCAGGGCTGGGTTTGAACTCACCACCTCTGGTTCATGGGGCCGGCACCCTACCCTTTGAGCCACAGGTGCTACCCATGTTGTAATTATTCTTGATTGATAATACCTGTCAAAAAGCAACCTAACCAGCCATTTCTGCTGGATTCTGAATGCTGAGAAACAAAAACTGAGAACTTTGTGAACTATTGCAATTCAACTGCAAAATAGATAATAAAATCGACTTTATGAGGTAATTTAGATTTTAATGGAAAACCAGAGAGTAAAAATGCTTAAGTGATGTGGTTGGTACACTGTAGATGCTGTGTAATTGTTAATTATCATACTTGTCTGGACATAAGAAAATACTTGTTTTCCACAAATAATTGTAAATTTAAAAATGAAATTTTTTCTCACCCCAGGCCAATATTAAAGGGTAAATATGGAGTATAACTTTATTTTTTTTTTATTTTTTTTTTGAAACAGAGTCTCACTGTTGTCCTCAGTAGAGTGTCATGATGTAATAGTTCACAGCAGCCTCAAATTCTTGGGCTCAAGTGATCCTCTTGGCTCAGCCTCCAAAGTTGCTAGGAATACAGGTACCAGCCACAATGTTGGGCTATTTTTAGAAACAGGATCTCACTTTTGCTCAGGGTGGCCTTGAATTCCTGAGGTCAAGCAATGTACCAACCTAGGCCTCCCAGAGTGCTAGGATAACAGGTGTGAGCTACCGCTCTCAGCTGTCACTACTACTATTATTGTTATTATTTTTGACACAGAGTCTCACTCTTTTTCCCAAAATGCCGTGGCATCAGCCCTACTCACAGCAACCTCAAACTCCTGAGTTCAAGTGATCTTTCTGTCTCAGTTTCCTGAGTAGTTGGGACTAACTACAGGCCCCAGCTGCAAAATTTGCCTAATATTGCCATTTTTAGTAGAGATGAGATCTCACTCCTGCTCAGGCTGGTCTTGAGCAAGTGGTCCTCCTGCCTTGGCCTCCCAGAGTGCTAGGATTACAGGCTTGAGGCACCACATCCTAGTCAACAGGGATTATTTTAGAATAAAATTAGTGGTACTGCTGTGAGAAGAAAACTCTCCTGTACGTATATATGAAGGGAAACTTATTAGTGTCTAGAGAGAGGGGAAAAAAATCCATGTGTTTTGAACAGCTGTACTAATTTGCAAATATGAGCCAATAATTTCTGTTAAAAAGAAACACAGATAATTTCTGGTGAGGTTGATACTAGTTTAGAGCTAAATATCACCTGCTTAGCTTTGTTTGTTCATAGTATCCATGAAAATTTTGACTGTATCCCCTCTTTTCTTTATACTTTACCTCTGCATTGGTTCATTCCTATCAGCAAACAATCTGTGGTAGAGACTTGGTAAACAAACCAGCCATCCCTTTATGACAGCCACCCTGTGTCCCCCTTACTCTGCCAGAATCTTTAGGCAGGGATGGTCTGTTTGTAACACCTTCTGTCCCTCACCTTCGCTTAACCTGCCCAGTCTTTATTCTCTGTCCAATACATTTTGCATTCCTCAGACCACTGTTAGTGTCATTGAGGGCCTCCATGGTGCTGGATTTTCTGTCTTCATGTTCAGCCTTTCAGTAGCATTAGACACAACCAGCTCCTCTGTGCCAAGCTCTTAGCCACTTTGACATGCTTTGCAACCTTCCACGTCTTTCAGCACAGTCCAAATGGTGCCTGAAGGACATGCTAGGTCAGGGCTGAAGATGGTCTCTTGCTGGCTTAAGCCTTTGTGCTGAAGCTTACAAACCCTATGTAAAGTTAGTATTATAATTTAGATCTTATACCTGATATCCTATATTTTGCACTAATTTATGGAAGGACAAAAAAGAGGATTTATAAAGTAAAAATAACTATGTTAAAGAACCTGAGCTACTTTAGAAATACTTTTTGCAGATACAAATGATGGAATGAGTTTTGTAATGGAAGAAGCTAAGAATTTGACATGAGATACCATATTTAAATAAGCAATTCTTTTCACCTTCAGAACGGATGAGGTCATAACCAGTCGAGGTTCAAGTAACCTTAATTCTAGATATTTTCATTCCAACTAAAGATAGTAGTCACAGACATGTTTAAAAAAGGAGCTAAGTATGTTTTTAGTTAATAATTTCCTAACCATTATAGGAAAAGCCAGTTGTCAAATCAAAGTGGAAAATTATTCTCTTTAAAATGAAATCAGCTGGGCGGCACCTGTGGCTCAAAGGAGTAAGGCGCCGGCCCCATATACTGGAGGTGGTGGGTTCAAACCCAGCCCCTGCCAAAAAAAAAAGCTGTAAAATGAAATCAGCTGTATATAATAAAATATTTTGTTCTTACTGTCCTAGCTGCTATTTTAAACCACAAATAATTATAATAATGCCACAGCTTTATTAAGATCGTTATATAAAACAGAAAAATGTATATTCAGTGTTATCTGTTGTGATACTTAATAATTTACATCAGATCTTTCCTTATGGTTTTTAGTTTTGATGTCAAACTAAACTTCATCATTGCAAATGTTTTCAAGTTCTTTTATAGTTTCACATTTTATATTTGAACCTTTTTTTTTCCGCAGTTTTTGACCGGGGCCAGGTTTGAACCCGCCACCTCTGGCATATAGGGCCAGTGCCTTACTCCTTTGAGCCACAGGCACCGCCCGATAAGCCTCCTTTTTTGACTTTCAGTAAAGTTGCATAGTTTTTCTCATATATAGTTTTGGGAGCTAATATCATGAGATTATTTTTTCATTATATTTTCTAACCAGTTTTGTTAATAAACAGATAATTGACTAATTATGTATTAAACCATTCAACATGTTTAATTATCTTTTTCATAATGTTTTAGTTGATTTTCTTTTCTTTTCTTTTCTTTTTTTTTTTTTTTTGAGACAGTCTCACTATGTTGCCCTTGGTAGAGTGCTATGGCATCACATCTCACAGCAACCTCAAACTCTTGGGCTTAAGTGATTCTCTTGCCTCAACCTCCCGAGTAACTGGGACTACAGGTGCCTGCCACAATGCCCGGCTGCTTTTTTTTGTAGTTATCTGTTGTTGTTTAGCTGGGCCGGGCTGGGTTCGAACGCGCCAGCCCCAGTGTATGTGGCCGGTGCCCTAACCACTGAGCTATGGGCGCCAAGCCTTTAATGTCTTTTTAAAACAACTTTAATATGTTTATATTCTCAATTTGATTTAGTTTACATTAAAGGGATAATGCATTGAGTGAGTTTGGTTAGTTTTTTAATTACATGGTTTTCTTTATAGTATGAAGTTGATGTTTGGTGATTTCTTTAATCTTTATTTTGTGAACACCAGTAAGTAACTAGTGAATAATGGGTAAGTATTTGTATTTTAAAAATATCTTTATTTGGTGAAAGTATAGCTCAGCTATTTCTAATGTTTTAAATTTAATGTTTATAGGCTTTTTCTTTTCTATTGTCATTCTTTGTTTTTGCTTCGAATAGCAGAAATTTATTGTCTTTAAGTCCTGGAGGCTAGATCCAAAGTCAAGGTGTTAACTTGTGAACTGTGAAGGGAAGGTTCTGTTCCTGGCCTCTCTCTAACTTCTGGTAGCCAGCCTCAAGCATTCCTTGGGTTTTACATGGCAATATTAACCCTGTCTCTTCTCACATGTCTAGTGTCCGAATGTTTTCCTTTTTATAAGGACTCCTTATTGGAGTACTGGATTAGGCCCACCCTAATAACCTCATTTTAACTTGATTACCTCTTTAAAGACCTTACTTATAAATAAGATCTGAGGTACTGGGGGTTAGGACTTTAATATTTGAATTTAATTTATTTATGTTTTTATTTTTACTTCTTATTTTGAAATTATTTCATACTTAGAAAAGATTCAGGAATAGCATTGTGAACTACCATTGCCCTTCACACCCAGACTCACCAATTTTAAACATTTTCCCACATTTGCATTATCCTTCTCTGGTCTCTGCCTGTCTGTATTTGCGCGCGCGCACATGTACACACACACACACACACACACACACACACACATTTATGCTTTCAGAGTAAGGTTGTAAATATTATGACCTTTTGCCCTTGCTATTTCAGTTTCAGTTTCCCAAGGATGAGGATATTCTAATATGTAATCATACTTGATTTACCAAATTCAGAAAATTTAACATTGCTATGGTACTTTTTTTTTTTTTTTTGGCAAGAGTCTCATTTTGTTGCACCAGGCTAGAGTGCCATGGTGTCACAGCTCACAGCAACCTCCAACTCCTGGGCTTAGGCTATTCTCTTGCCTCAGCCTCCTGAGTAGCGGGGACTACAGGCGCCCTTTATAACACCCGGCTGTTTATTTGTTGCAGTTTGGCTGGGACCGGGTTTGAACTCACCACCCTCAGTTTATGGGGCCAGCGCCCTACCCACTGAGCCACAGGCGTCACCCTATAGTACTGATTTTAAGATACATCCTGATTTCACAGTTGTTAAAATGTTAATATGTGAAGAGAGTGTGTGTTTTATCTGCATTATGTTGTATTAAAAATCAATACAATATAAGAAAAGTGTATCAGTGAAAATATATATCAAGTATATATATAAAATATACTTTAAAATAGATTATCTTTTGGAGCATTTTTAAGTTCAAAGCAAAACTGAATGGAGTAAAGAGTTCCCATGTACTCTCTGGCCCACACATTTGTAGCCTCCCCTATTATTATATATTTTGGCAAATATATAATGACATGTGTCCACCATTGCATATAGAATAATTTCATTGCCCTAAAATCCCTCCATGCCTTCCCCTAACCATTGGCAACCACTTAACCTTTTTTACTATCTATAGTTTTGCTGTTTCCAGAATGCTGTGTACTTGTAATCTTCACACTTTTGGAAGGCCGAGGCAGGAAGATCTCTGGAGCCCAGGAGTTTGGGGTTGTGGTGACCTATGATGATGTCAATTGCACTTGAGCCTGGGCAATAGAGTGAGACCTTGTCTTAACAAAAAAGGAAATAAAAGAATAAGAAGAATAAATGTTTTTATTTGCCTTCACTTTTTCCCTCTCTAATGTTGTTTCTTTTTTTATATAGACCCAAGTTTCAGACCTATATCAGTTTCTTTCTCTCTGAAGTTCTTTTAAACATTTCTTGTAAGGCAGGTCTACTGACAATAAATTTCCTCAGTTTTTGTCTAAGAACGAACTTCTCTTTCCCTTTTGAAGGATATAATTTCTCAGCCTACAGAAAGCTAGTTTGGTTCGTTTCTTTTCCTCCCTCAACATTTTAAGTATTTCACTTCACTCTCGTTTTTGAGGAGATACTGGATATAATTCTTATCTTTGTTCCTCTGTGAGTAAGGTGTTTTCCCTCTGTTTTCTTTTAAAATTTTTGTTATCTCTGATTTTTCTAGAGTCTGAATATGGTAAGTTTTAGTATAAATGTTTTTGGGCATTTATCGTAGGTTCTTGGGTCTGTGGTCCTGTGTCTGACACTAATTTGGGGAATTCTTAGTCATTGTTTCAAATATTGCCATTTCTTTCTTTCTTTTCCTGATATTCCCATTATGGATGTTAAATGTTATGTGCTTGTCCCACAGTTCTTGGATATTGTGTGTTTTTCTGTTTTTCAGACTTCATTTTGCCTTTTAGGTTTGGAGGTTTCTGTTGAGTTATCCTCCTGCTTACTAATTCATTCCTTAGGCATGCTCAATCTGTTAGATTAATGAGCTCATCAAAGGCATTTTTAATTTGTTACATTGTTTTTGACCTCTAATATTTCTTCCTGCAGTTTTTGGCAGGGGTTGGGTTTGAACCTGCCACCTCCGGTATAAGGGTCCAGCGCCCTACTCCTTTAAGCCACAGGCGCTGCCCAACTAATATTTCTTTTTGAGTCTACCTTAGCATTTTCATCTTTCTGCATATATTATCCTTCTCTTCTTACATATAGACTATCCATTAGTGTCTTTAGCATATTAACGTCATAGTTTTTTCTTAATTCTTTGTTTGATAGTTCCAACATTCCTGTCATATCTAAGTCTGGTGCTGATACTTTTTCTTTTCTATTTTTTTTTTTTTTTTGAAACAGAGTCCCACTGTGTCACCCTGGGTAGAGTGTTTTGGTGTTGTAGCTCACAACAACCTCAAGCAATCAAGTAGTTGGGACTACAGGTACCTGCCACAATGCCCAGATATATATTTTTTAAGAGATGGGGTCTAGCTCTTGCTCAGGCTGGTCTCAAACTCATGAGCTCAAGCGATCCACCCTCCTTGGTCTCCCATTACAGGCGTGAGCCAATGCATCCAGCCACTTTTTCTTTTTCTTCAAACTAAGATTCTTGCCTTTTAGTATGCCTTGTATTTTTTTCTTCATAGGCAGACATGTTGATACTGGGGAAAAGAAACTGCTGTAAATAGCCTTTCAGTAATGTGGTTAAGGTGTTGGGGGGAAGAGAAGTGTTCTAGTCCTGTGATTAATTCTCAGCCTTTTAATGAGTCTGTGTTCACATACTGTGAACTTAACCAGTGCTTCTGGTTTTTTCCGCTTCCCCACCTGGAAGGATAGAGGAGGGCTAGAGCTGTGTATTTTTTTACTCCCTTGTCTAGAGGAGGCTAGAGTTGGCTATTTCCCATCTATATGGAAGCTAGAGTCAGATGGAGTTGGGTATTTCCTTTTTCCCAGGTTGGTTAGGCTCTGGTTAAATATAGGGTGTCTCAAAGGTTGCCATACATAGGAAAGTTAACAAACTCATATTTTATATTTTGTAGTTTTTACTATTTATATATCAACACATAGATTATATTGTGAATATTTTGTAAATAAAGGTACATTGAGCTACAGTTTCCTATTTTCTGTATGTATGCATGTATGTATGGTGACCTTTGGGGTGCCCTCTAGTTTCTGCTAAAAGTAGGCTTGTTAAGAAGAACTGAATGCTCTGCTGTGTTTCAAAATGCACCCTCTATCCCCAACCCCCACCCCCACTGGAAGCATGAAGGGATTTTTGTTAATTACAATTCAGGTTTTCCTTCTCTAGCACTCTTTTCCTGCAGAGATTCTATTCATGGCTCTCTGCTCTGGTAAGTTGTGACCCTTTGTCTATAAGTTGCCTGTATGTCTCCAATTTGGGGACAGTGGTTTGCCCTGTGACTTCACTTCTCTGATGGATCTTAAAAGAGTTGATTTTTCAGTATATTCAGTTTTTTACTTGTTGAGAGTCAGTTTCCAAGCAAATTACAAGGTAGGCTAGAAACCCAAAGTTGATATTTTCTTTTTGAATTATAAATTTAAGTAAAAATGGATATTTTAAAAATTAGGTAATTTTTGTTATAATTTGTAATCCACAGATTTTTATGATGAAAATTTTAAGGCTTTTAACATCTGTATTACCTTAAGGTTGTGCGGTATTTGAGCTCGAATTATTGGTATGAGATGTAGGAATGACTTTCGAAAATATTTCTTGAATCTGCAGCAGAATTTGTCAAGTTTTTAAGCAATATCTGTAGTTGCACGTAACCATACAATCATATACTGTACTTTTCTCCCAACATTTTGATGAAAAATTTCAAACACAAAGAAGTTAAAATAATTCTACTGTGAACCCTTATATATCTATCCCATGCCTATTCATCTGTCCTCTCTCTGAATTGATTAATTCATCTTTTTAATACATTGTAAAATATTTGCAGACATCAGTGTAGTTCCCACTAAATACTTCATCTTACACATCATTAATTAGAGTTCAGTATTTATATTTTCAGAGAAGATAGAGACCCAATTCCTTATTTAAAAAGCTAGTAAATAAAGTAAAAGAAACAAACATTATTCCTGGCATTCTTATTCCCTGGAAAACTAAATAATAGTTGAAATGCCCAAATTACAGAGGAAATATCCCTTTATAAAATACACCTGCATTCTCATTCTTAGGTATTTATTTTAGTAAAATGAAAACTTAAGGTTCATATAGAAACCTGTATCTGAATGTATGCAGTACCTCTATTCATAATTACCTCGACCTGGGAGCAAGCTAAAAGTTCTTTTGAATGGTGGATAATTTTAAAAACTGACACATGTATACCAAAGAATACTATTAAGTACCAGAAAGAAATGAACTATTGTTATATGCATCACTTAGATAGATGTAAGGCTATAGTGGAACGTATTTGAAGGAGTTTAGGGATTTGAAGCTATAGTCCGAGTTTGAATTCTGTTCTGCTGCTCATTGACAAACCACTTGTCCTGGCTAAACCCCATCTCCCATAAAGAGAGGAAAAATATTACTTAAGTCATGAGATTGTTGTTAAATTCAGTTAAAATATGGGTGAAAACTTGTTTTTACACTATGAAGCGATACAGTTTGATATATTTTCCTTAAATGTGCACAAATTATTCCTTTACAATCACCACTGGCATTTTGCCTCAATTTATGGTGAAACATTCTAATTTTCCATTTCCAGAATTCCCTTCTCTGTCCTCTCCTCATCTTCCACCGCTACCCCAGTCGTATGCCCATCTTATATAACTTTTCTTGTTTGTCTCATTCATCAGAGGTTCCTCAGAGGGGTTCCAATTATCTACTTTGAAAGTTTTCTCAATACTTGAACTGTACACTGTAACAAAACTTAACTCATGTGTGCGGAGAGTGAGTTCAGTGTTCTGTCTATTTTAGTTTCACTTGCCTTATTATTTCATTCATTATGAAAATCTTTTCTTAGGAACAAAGAAGGCAAAAATCACTTTTTTTCTTGGTTTTTAAAAACATTGTAAAATATATGGCTTAGCACAGTGGTTACGGCGTCAGCCACATGCACCAAGGCTGATGGGTTCAAGCCCAGCCCCGGCCAGCTAAACAACAGCGACAACTGCAAAAAAAAAAAATAGCTGGGTGTTGTGGCAGGCACCTGTAGTCCCAGCTCCTTGGGAGGCTGAGGCAAGAGACTCGCTTAAGGCCAAGAGTTTGAGGTTGATATAAACTGTGACGCCACAGCACTCTACCCAGGGCAACATAGTTGAGACTCTGTCTCAAAAAAAAAAAAACAATTTAAAATATAAATAATGATAAAGTTCACAATTTCAGTCATTTTAAGAGTACAATTCATTGGCTTTAAGTACATTTGCAATGTTGTGTAGTCATACTATTGTGCATTTTAAAACATTTTCATCATCTCAAAAACTGTATTCATTAAACAATAACTGCTCATTACCTCCTCCTCCTAGCCCCTGGTAACCACTGTCCCACTTGCTGTTTTTATGAATTCACCTATTCTAGGTACCTCCTTTAGGTGGAATCACATATTTGTGTTTGGCTTATTTCACTTAGCTCATTGTTTTCAAGGCTCATCCATGTTGTAGCATTTATCAGTTCTTCATTTCTTTTTGCTGAGTATTACTCCATTATATAGATTAATTTATCCATTTATCAGTTGATACACATTTGGATTATTTCCACTTTTTCCCTATTAGGTATGCATAGTGCTGCTGTGAACATTATTTTACGAGTTTTTGTGTGGAAATACATTTTTATTTCCCATAGATATATAGGATTAGAATTATAGAATCATATGATAATTCTGTGTTTAATCATCGGAAGAACTGGTTTTCTTTTCCAAAATGGCTACAACCTTCATAGTCCTACTAGAACTGTATCAGGGTTTCAAGTTCTCTGATCTTTGCCAACACTTGTTATTCTTCTGATTGTAGCCATCCTAGATGATAGGAAGTGGTATTTCATTGTGGTTTTATTTGTATTTCCCTGATTACTAATGTTCAGCATGTCCTGTGCTTATAGCTCATTTGCTTACTTTCTTTAGAGAACTGCTCTTCAGATTCTTTGCCCATATTTTAATTGGGTTGTCTTTTTATTATTGTTGCAATGAATGGGCCTTTCCATATCCTAGATACAAGTCCTTACAGATACATAATTTAGAAATGTTTTTCTCCCATTATGTGCGGTTTTTTTTTAAGTTTCTTTTTTTTTGGCATGGGGGAGTTAAACAAGGTCTTGCTGTCCTGAGCTAGAGTGCAGGGTCATGATCATAGCTTGCTATGTTCCTTATGTCAACCACCTTCATATGTTATAGTCCCTTGGGTGGTCAGCTTAACAGAGGTCCTACTACGCTTTGTTATGTGATTCATTCCATGTTCAGATGTTTATCCTGGGTCCTTGAATACCTAGAAATAGACCTTGCCTGCCCATATGTTGGATGTATTACATAAGACAGAAGTAAACTTTTGTTGTGTTGAGCCATTGATATTTTGGGATTGTTACCAAAATAACTTAGACCTGTGCTATCTTATATGGTGGCCACTAGCATACGGCTGTTGAGCACTTGCAATCAGAAATTAGGACATGAGGTCCTAATTAAGATGTTGGAAGTTTGAAGTGCATACCAGATTTGGAAGTCTTAAGTTTTTGAAAAAATATGTAAATCATCTTACTAATTTTATATTGATTACATGCTGAATTAGTAACATCTTAAATCCATTGTGTTAAAAATATATTAAAATTAATTTTAGGTCTTTCTTTCTTTTTTTTTTTTTTGTGCAGTTTTTGGCCAGGGCTGGGTTTGAACCCTCCATGTCTGGCATATGGAGCCGGTGCCTTACTCCTTTGAGCCACAGGCACCGCCCAGGTCTTTCTCTTTAGTTTTTTTTTTTTTAATTGATTTATTTATTTATTTATTTATTGTTGGGGACTCATTGAGGGTACAAGAAACCATGTTACACTGGTTGCATTTGTTGGGTAACGTCCCTCTTACAATCGTGTTTTGCCCCCAAAAGGTGTGGCACACACCAAGACCCCACCCCCCTCACTCCTTCCCTCTCTCTGCTCTTCCTTTCCCCACCCCTCTCATTCTTTTTCTCTCTGCTCTCCCCTTCCCTCACCCCCACTGTCTCAATAATTGTCATTAATTGTCCTCATATCAAACTTGAGTACATGGGATTCATGCTTCTCCATTCTTGTGATGCTTTACTAAGAATAATGTGTTCCACTTCCATCCAGGTTAATACAATCTCTTTAGTTTTTTTAATGATGGTGCTGGAAAATTTATACACATAGTCACATTTGTGGTGTTATATTTCTCTTGGACAGCACTAACCCCTACCTGGAGTAATTGAGTACCTCTCTCTCATCTCAGCAGAAGACTGAACCAGTGAGACTCAAGATTTGGAGATAATACAGAAGAGAAATAACTGCAAGCAAGGATTAACCAAAAAGCCTACCAACTAGATCAGGAGATGTACCTCCTTTCCCTTAATTTCTGTTCCATATTGCTTTTCCACTTGTTTGCAGAGCACTGGCAGTTGGAGGTATTCACTCCACATGGGAAACTGGAGGACTCTTTCCTAAGAGAAATTAAATGGCTCCAGGGAAGAGATCAGGAGAACTTGATATTTGAGGTTCACCTTATCTGCACAAGCAGGTGACTGCCCAGTTACCCTACAGTGAACCCTGTTAGTTTATAAGCCCCAAAGAGTATCCAATCAGGGTTCACGAACCACTCTATACAAATAGCACCCAAAGATCATCAGATACTTGTTGAAAACTTCCAACATGAATAAAACCCATCAAGGGAAAGAATAATAATATGAGTCCCTTTGCATATGAAGATAATGCAGATATAAAAATATAAGTAAAAGAAAAAAATTAGCATAGTCTTTGTGCTGAAGCTCTTCTAAATTTTCATTCCCTCAATATTTTTTCCAATTTTTTTCATTATAAAATACATATACATAAAATTTGTCATTATAACCATTTTTAAGCATACAGTTCAGTGGTATTAAATACATTAATAATATTTTACAACCATCACTACCATTCATTTCCAGAACTCTTTTCATCTTATCAAAAAAGTGCTCTGAACAATTGTAAACCAACAAATTGGATATCCTAGACAAAATGAACAGATTCCTAAAAACAAAACTTACCAAGACTAAATCATGAAGGAATAGAAAATCGGAATAGATGTGTAACTAGAACTAGTAAGGAAATTGAATAATTAAGAATCTGCTGCTTCCCGGGCATGGTGGCTCATGCCTGTAATCCTAACACTCTGGGTGTTTGAGGGAGGTGGATCTCTTGAGCTCAGAAGTTCAAGACCAGCCCGAACAAGAGTGAGACCCCATCTCTTTTAAAAAGCAAAGCAATTGGGCATCATGGCAGGTACCTGTAGTCCTAGCTACTTGGGAGGCTCAGGCAAGAGGATCACCTGACCCCAGGGGTTTTAGATTGCTGTGAGCTGTGATGCCATGGTGCTCTAGCTGGTGGCAACAAAGTGAGACTCTAAAAAGTAAATAAAAATATGCTGCTAAAGCTCTGGACCTGATGGCTTCATTGGTGAATTCTACCAAATATTTGAAGAACTAACACCAATCCATATCTTTTTCCAAAAAATGGAAGAGAATACAATACTTCCCAACTCACTGTTTTGTTTTTTTTTGAGACAGAGCCTCAAGCTGTCACCCTGGATAGAGTGCGGTGGCATCACAGCTCACAGCAACCTCCAATTTCTGGGCTCAAGCGAGTCTCTTGCCTCCGCCTCCCAAGTAGCTGGGACTACAGGCACCTGCCACAATGCCCGGCCATTTTTTGGTTGCAGCTGTCATTGTTGTTTGGCGGGCTGGGCTGGATTCGAACACCCCAGCTCAGGTGTACGTGGCTGGCGCCTTAGCCTGTTGAGCCATAGGCGCCGAGCCTCCAACTCACTTTTTAAAGCTGATATTACCGTGGCACCAAAGCCACAGACTCTACAAGGAAACTACAGACAGATATCCCTTACGTGAACATTGATGCAAATCCTCAGTAAAATACTAGCAAACCTTCCCCCAGTATTTTAAGAGGTTTACTAAAGCAGGAAATAGTTTGTTCTTTGGTTAATAATTTTAGGGAGAAGATGAAGTTTTCGTATTTTAGCTTAGTTACTTTTTGTGCTTTAAAATTTACAGGGCAGATGGAAGGAAGCATATTATAGGTCATTTCTATAGTGACGGCAGTAGTATAAACAAAAACAGTAAAGTAATCAAAATTCTCAAAATAAGTATTACTTAGATAAATGTAGAAGTTATTTTTTCTTCTGTTGTGCAGTAGTTTTATGTGCTAGAATCACAATTAGAGTGACTCAGACCGTGTACTTGTGATCTGACATATCTGAATTGTGATCCCATCTCTGCCACCTTGTAAATCTGACTTCATAGGGAAATGACTCAACTCCTTTAGAACACACACGGTAAAATAGGATAGAACTTCCAAGAAGGCAGGAATTCTTTATATTTCATTTTCATTGCTGTATCCCCAGGTTGAGATGAGTTCTTGGGACACAGAGTTAACACTCAACAAATATATGTTGAATGAAAGTGGAGAGTCTATATACCATAGACTTGTTTTGAGGATTAAATGTGACAAGTATGTGAATGTTGTAATACTAACCATGTACAAAAAGTACTCAGCTTATATCTGTTTATCTTACCTTGTAATTTCTCTGACTCTGTCCTCACACATAAAGAGTTTGATTGCTGCTTATTTTTAAAGCCACTTCCATTTCTAGAGATCTCCATATGTGTTTTAAAAATATCATATTTCAAAGCAATTTGCCTAGCTTGCGAAAATTTCAGTTATATAAAGTTTGAGATCTTTGCTACTTGAGTTTTCCTAGAAAACTAATTTCTATCCTCACATTAGAAACTTATGCTTGAATTTTGGTGCTTCCTTTGACAGTGCATTTCATCTCTTCAAGTTAATATTCAAGAAATCAGGCTCGGTGCTTGTGGCTCAACGGGCTAAGGCACCAGCCACGTACACTTTAGCTGGTGGGTTCAAATCCAGCCCGGGCCCGCCAAACAACGACAGCTGCAATCAAAAAATGGCCGGACGTTGTGGTGGGTGCCTATAGTCCCAGCTACTTGGGAGGCGGAGGCAAGAGACTGGCTTGAGCCCAGGAATTGGAGGTTGCTGTGAGCTGTGATGCCACAGCACTCTATCCAGGGTGA
>CAUYRH010093815.1:0-22205 GCA_963574655.1 Perodicticus potto
CCAGCCACATACACCAGAGCTGGCAGGTTCAAATCCAGCCTGGGCCTGCCAAATAACAATGACAACTACAACCAAAAAATAGCCAGGCATTGTGGCAGGCGCCTATAATCCCAGCTACTTGGGAGGCTGAGGCAAGAGAATGGCTTAAGCCCAGGAGTTGGAGGTTGCTGTGAGCTGTAGCGCCACGGCATTCTACTCAGGGTTGACAGCTTGAGGCTCTGTCTCAAAAAAAAAAAAAAGAAAGAAAGAAAGAAATTTTGGGAAGCAGATCTCTGTGGCTACAAGTGCATAATCCCTGGGAATCCAATATACACCACCACCACCACCCCGACTCTTGTTAGTCCCCTGTGAACAGAGCCTCCTTTCAAGCCATGGGGCCTGCAGGCTCCTGGAATCACATTGATACCCTGTGTCAAAGTGGCCATAAAAGTTGGCTGGGCCTCATGCTGAGCTAGGGAGGGGCTGGAATAGGGCACCCAGCCTGACATACTATGACATCCCTGGTCATAGTATCTTACCCCACATATCTTATCCCACTGAGTTCTTACTACCTATGGACTAAGGACTATTTTTATCTCCTATTTATAGAAGAAACTGAGGCTCTCAGACGTAACTTGCACTTAACCTTCCCAACCATTGACAGGTATACACACACACACCCTCCACTGGGACACAGCCCCAACTAAAAGGCCACCATTGTGACAATCTGTAGCACCTAGAACTACACCCTCCCCCAAGAGAAAGTCCTAAGGGGAACATCCTAGGCCTCCATAGTCCCCCACAGCAGGAGGAGGATACGGTGACCTTCCCTGCCACCCACACACCCAGCTATACAGAGCCAGGTTTATCTGCAGCTGAGTCCAGCCCCCTGACCCTGCCCCCCTCACAGAGCCAATGCGCCGCAGCGTGTCTGAAGCAGCGCTGGCCCAGCCTGAGGGCCCAATGGGTACAGACTCCCTCAAGAACCTGACGCTGAAGGACTTGAGCCTGAGGAGCAGCTCCGACACGTCAGACACCCCTGAGATGTCACTGTCAGCTGAGACACTTGGCCCCTCCAAACCCTCCGACATCAACTTCTTAGTGGGGCCTGCGGATGCCTCTGAAGAAGTAGAGGCCAGAAACGAGGTGGGCACCAAGGACAGAGGCCAGGGTGCCCATGCTGCCTTCCCGGAGGGTTTCCACCCACGACGCTCCAGCCAGGGTGCCACACGGATGCCCCTCTTCTCCTCGCCCATTGTCAAGAACCCCTTCATGTCGCCGCTGCTGGCACCAGACAGCATGCTGAAGACTTTGCCCCCTGTGCACATCGTGGTGAGTACCAGGCAGAAATGGTGTGACGAGGAGGAGGGCAGGGTGTAGGTGAATCTGGGGAAGAGAGCTTAAGAGGGGGAGAAAGGGGGTGTGGCACCTGGAGCAGGAGAGAATGGAAGAGAGTTGGGGTGCACCTGTTTTCTTTTGCAATTTTAAGCACCAAGGGGCAGGATAAGTGGGACACCCCACCCCCCACCCCGGGCTGGGAGAATCAAGAGAAGAGGTGGGTTGACGGGTGGGGAAGGAACCCAGTTAAATTTATTCTCTCTTCCTTCCCACACGTCCCCCTATTCTCTCATTCTCTCCCCAACTCTCCTGCCTGCCCACCCCATCTGTACCCATGTTTTTCCCCTCCTTTTGCTTACCCACCCGGTCCTCCTTCTCCACTGTCTTGCAGGCGTGTGCGCTGGACCCCATGCTGGACGACTCGGTCATGTTTGCGCGACGACTGCGCGGCCTGGGCCAGCCCGTGACACTGCGTGTGGTGGAGGACCTGCCGCACGGCTTCCTGACCCTGGCGGCGCTATGCCGGGAGACGCGACAGGCCGCCGAACTGTGCGTGGAGCGCATCCGCCTTATCATCACTCCGCCCGCCTCGCCGCCGGTCTGAGCCGCCGGCCAGAGCCCGACCGCGTTGGGAGACGGGCTGCGGGCGCGGGGTGAGGAGGGCGACACTAAAGGCCTCCGTTTCCTATCTGCGCCGGCCTCCGTGGTGAATGTGCTCTGGGCCGGGGCGGGGGTGGGGGAGGTGCGGGCTGTGCCTTAAGTCGGGGGCGGCAAGGAGGGCGGCCCGGGGACCCAAGCTGAGACCCTAGCCTGGGGCAGATGGACACAAACACCGGTCACTGGAACAGCTAGACCTGCACTCCGCCACTGCCTTCTACTGCTGCTGCGACTGCCGCAGGAGTGGGGTCTGGCCCCCGCTCTGCTGGTCGGTTTGATTTTTGTAAATAAAAGTATTTAATTAGCTTGGCCTCTCTCTAATAGGACGAAGGCGGTGTGTTTGCCCACCAGGGGGCAGCATTGGACTCAAGCAGCTGGGAACCCCGAAACCTGGAAAGGGGTGCGGCCTGCGTTCTTACCAGCTGACGGAGCCCACTCCTTCCGAACAGACCCACTTGTCCCTCAGACTTAATCCTGGTATATGCAAACCAGGTCCTCAGCTCCACCCCCTTGAAGGGTGTGTGTGTGTGTGTATACAAGTCAATGGCTGGGAAGGTTAAGGGCAAGTTACGTCCACCTATAGCAAAAATGGCCAGGTGTTATGGCGGGCGCCTGTAGTCCCAGCCACTTGGGAGTCCGAAGCAAGAAAATCGCTTGAGCCCAAGAGTTTGAGGTTGCTGTGAGCTATGATGGCTCGGTGGAAAGCTACCCAGCCTCAGCATCTACGGGGGTGGAGAGGATCTCCTTGGGTCTCAAAGGCTTCAGTGACCCAAACTCCCTGTAAAACAAGAGAAAAGCTAGCAGGAAACCAGAAACAAACTGGCCACTCAAAATACTGGAAATGCAGCACTCTGGGAGGCCAAGGCATATATATGGCTTGTCTGAGCTCAGGAGTTCAACACCAGTCTGAGCAAGAGTGAGAACCTGTCTAAAAATAGCCAGGTGTTGTGGCGGGCGCCTGTAGTCCCAGCCACCTGGGAGGCCAAAGCAAAAAAATCACTTGAACCCAAGAGTTTGAGGTTGCTGTGAGCTATGATGCCACAGCATTCTATCAAGGGCAACAAAGTGAAATGCAAGCTCTGCCCAGTTGTGACTGCCCTGAACCAACTCTCCAGGCCTGGTGGCTTGTAAACCCTGGATTTGGAATGGAGATTATTTATACCCAGGACCTGCCCTCAAGGGGCTTCTGATCCTAGAATCAAGGAGGTCAGGGGACAGACACAGGATGTCAGAACCCCAGGGATTTCATCTGTGGTAAGGTCTACACAGAGGAGGTGATCAGAGCTTGACATTAAAGGATGAGCAGTTTCCTAGGCAGTAAAAAATGTGCCAGGTTGTGAGAGCGGGTGGGCAGAGATCAAAGCTTCCACCTGGCCAGAAGATCAGGTGTAAAGTGGGCACTGGCTGAGAGGAGCTGGAGTGGTCAGCGGGAACAGGTCCGGAAGAGCCTGGAGTACAGTTTGGACTATAGCTGGAGGGCAGTGGGGAGCCATGGAGTGCTTGCTTTAAGCAGGAAAGGACCAGGTCTGTTCAGGGCACTGAAAGACACTGAAACCCTGGAGGCAGAGGAGGAGGCTGGGGACAAGGGAAGACAAGGTCTGAACTGGGGCAGAGGCCAGGAAAGCAGAGGGTAGAGATGGGGCATCCCAAAGCCACAACAAGTTGGATGAATAGAACTAACAGAGGATAGGGACAGGGTTACAGGAAAGCAAGGGGACAAAGATGACACTCAGGTCTGGCCAGGGAAGCAGGTGGATTGTGAGGCTGTCTCTTCACTGGAAAGAGGCTCGGGTATGTATGTTTGTATGAGGCGTGTGGAGTATGCTGAGGACTGTTATGGACATGGTGAGGTAGGTGTCCATGAAGCAATCCAGAGGAACATTCAGAAGGAAGCAGGAGGCAGGAAAGACCCGGGTGGAGCCAAGAGACTGGAACCTTTCTGGGAAGCCTGTGCTGAGCAGAGGGCCAGGACAGAGAGAATCCCAAGGATCATTCCTCCAGTTCTGGTCCCAACTCCGACCTCCATGGACTAAATCATTCCATTGCTTCCCACTATCCTCCGCCACAGGGCAAAGTTCAAGCTTCTCAGTCTGGCCTACCATGACTCACCACTATCTTTCCCCCAGGACAAAGTCCAAGCCCCTTTCATTGTCCTCTTCCAGCCTTACAGTGCCCCTGATGGCAACACAGACTTGACTGGCCTTCCACTTGGGCACCTGCACGCAGTATGCTCCTGCCTTTGTTCATGCTGAAACACACACCGTACACTCTCTTCTCCACTTTGCCCAGCACCTCTTGTTTCTCCAAGATCCAACTCCAATGGTCCCTCCCTGGGAAACATTTCCCTGACCATGCCAAACCCAAAAAAGGCTCTCCTGGCCTCCCCCTACTTCGACACACCCCTGTGCATCAATATCTGTCCTCCCATATGACCTGGGCTTCTTGAGGGCTGGGCCCAGGCCTGACTCATCTTGGTCACTGCCATCACCCAGCGCAAGGCCTGGCACACCAGAAGCTTCAGGAAATGTTTGTTTAACTAAGTAATAGGTGGGTGAGTTTGTGAGTGAGCTAAAGAGTGAATGGCTATACAAGGGAATCAATGAGTGAAGGAATTAATGAGGGCTAGAAGGGCTGAGGCCTTGATGGAGAAACAGGACAGGCAGGGGCAAACGAGAATCAGGCTTAGAGTGGGAGGAATGGATGAAAGAATATCTGAGATCATGCACCCCGGGCTCAGATTCTCTAACAAAACTGAATGGGCTAGCCCTGGCTCCCCGCTCTGCCTAGAACCTCACCAAGCCTCATCGTTTCCCATCCCAGCTATGTCCAGCATCCCAATACTGGTCGTACTGGAAAGGGCTTACCCGGCAGCACTCGAAGAACCTGTTTCCTTGCTAGCCCGCTCCGGCATCGGGTGGGGGGAGTCACCCGGATTCCGACCCCGCAGGCTTCTGGTCCACTGGCAGGGGCTTGCGGAGACTGACGTCTCCGAGAGCCTATCGCAGTCCGACTTGGGCTGTGGGCCACGCCTACTAGGGAAAAGCGCCTTGAGTGGTGCGGGGCAGTAGTGGCCACTGGTTGGAGGAGCCGCCTCTGGAGGCATGAAGCGGGTGGTAGCTGCGGGCGTGGCTGGTCGCAGAATGGCAATGAGTGGGGTTTCTGATGGCGCATAACTGGGCTGTTTGCTGGCCTGATCCTTGCGTCTAAGGAAGGAAGGGGACTTGAGAGCCCAGACCCCTTGATTCTGAGGGAAAAGGAGGCTGGGGATCCAAGGAAGTGGAGACTGAGAGCCCCAACTTTTGGATCTGAGGGAGGAGGGGATGGAAATCTGCAGGGTCTAGCTAGGAAGGGGGACTCCCAGATCCCGAGTTACTGGCCTGCTCAGGGATGACAGGTTTGGGGTTCAGGATTTTATGAAGCTCTTTATGGGGTTGAAGCCAGGCCTTGCCCCCAGGCAAGTGTTCCGGGTCCTGAATAAGAGATGGAAAGGGAAGGGGCTTGGGGAAGCTCTGGCCTGGATGTGTCCTTTCCTTACACCTAAAAGGGAACCCAGAGTAGGAGGAGACTTGTTACTCACATGAGACAAAGAGAAAAACATATATACCATTGGGGAGATAAAAATAATAAAACAATAATAAGAGCACTTGAATTGAGTTTACCATGGCCTGGGTTCTGTGCTAAGCATTTTACATTATTGTCTCACATCTTTGTCATCACAACTCTAACTCAGATCAGAGGATGATGACGATGATTATTATTATCCCCATCTTACGAGAGAGAAAATTGAGGCTCAGCGAGGGAGAATCAAGATACAAATGTAAAGAGACAGGAGAGACACAGAACAGATGGACATAAACAAAGAGAAACAGGCCCGAAGAGAGAGAAGAAAAGGTAGACAGAAAACCAAAGGAGATAGGCTGAGAGCTGGGACTCCCGGGTCCTGGAGAAGACAGGACCAAGAATGGGGACTTTCAAGTATTTCCTCCCCTGACTCCACAATACTAGTTTTGTCTAACCCTTCTTGTGGGTGTTGGGCCTGGTTTGGGTCAAAAATAGTGATTAGGAGGGGCAGATGTATCATTATCCTATTAGTAGATGATAAGAAAATGATTCATGGAGGTGCCCCCAGCTTAGGAAGGGCCTTTCCCCCATGGCCTCTGTTCTTTGATCTGGACAGATCAGAACTCAGGTAAGATTGGGGAGGGGCAATGGGATATGCCTCCCCATCTCTGTATCTCCATCACTCATGCCCATCCTGGAGACAGGTAAGCCTGTCTCCCCGGGGCAGCAATAGCCTTCCTGATGGGTCTTTATCTCTCTGAGTCTCCCTACTTCCCATCACACCCTGAACCCCCCCCCGCCCCCGAGGGCCTGGCACACAGCAGGAACTCAGCAAATTGTTCATGGAATGGCTAGGCAAACATCTGCATCTCTCTGGGAAGTCTTTTCTGTCCCCATCCTGCTACCTTTTTCTTTCATGTCACCATCATGTTCACACCTCCCTGGCCTCACCAGTCTCTTCTCTTCCACCCTTGTGTTTCTTCTTAAGCCACTGGATCCACAGTCCCCATTAGGGAGAAACTGAGGCTCATTTTGGAAGGAGTCGCTCTCCCAGGGTCATCTGTGGGACATGTAAGAAAGTGGCCTTGGGGCTGAGAGACCGGTTCACAAGACTCCAAATATGGGGCGGTGCCTGTGGCTCAGTGGGCGGGGCGCCAGCCCCACAAACCAAGAGTGGTGGGTTCAAACCCAGCCCCGGCCAAACTGCAGCAAAAAAATGGCCAGGGGTTGTGGCCGGCACCTGTGGTCCCAGCTACTCAAGGGGAGGCTGAGGCAAGAGGGTCATCTGGGCCCAAGAAGGTAGAGGTTGCTGTGAGTTATGACACCACGGCCCTCTACCAAGGGCTAATAAGTGAGACTCCATCTCAAAAAATAAATTAATTGGCTCGGCGGCTGTGGCTCAAGCAGCTAAGGCGCCAGCCACGTACATCTGAGCTGGCGGGTTCAAATCCAGCTCAGACCCGCCAAACGACGACAGCTGCAACCAAAAAATGGCCAAGCATTGTGGCGGGCGCCTGTAGTCCCAGCTACTTGGGAGGCGGAGGCAAGAGACTCGCTTGAGCCCAGGAATTGGAGGTTGCTGTGAGCTGTGATGCTACAGCGCTCTATCCAGGGTGACAGCTTGAGGCTCTGTCTCAAAATAAATAAATAAATATAATTAATTAATTAATCAAATAAAAAGACTCCAAATATGGACACATTTCTCAGAGTCAGAAATGCAAGATCGCACCAAACACATGCCCTCACAACATGTGTTAGGTGTCATCTTGTATTCGTACCCACACAACTAGAGAATCACACAGCACATATAATCGCCTACCAGGACAAACACAAATATAGGCACTCCATCATGGAATCCCCGGCAATGACAACACTCAAGAAATATCCCGTTCTGCCTGCAAAACAGACACCCAGCTATGCAATTACAGCCAGCCACTGATAGGCCACTTATCCGGTCCCTACTAGAAGGACCGTGAGTTTACTTGGTTTAGTGCACTACTGTACTACGTATCCCCGGCAACAGAACAACACAACATCATCGCCATCATCACCATCATCATCATTATAGTCATAAGCACAACATGTTTCCTCTGTGCCGGCCACAATTCTAAGCATGTCACATGAATCGACTCATTTATCATTTGTGACAACCCATTTTACATTCTGAAAAGTTGAGGTGCAGAGTTTAGTGACTTGCCTGAGGTTGCCTGCCAGAAAAGGCAGTTAGGATTTGAATCCAGGCTTTCTAGCTCCAGAGTCTATCACATAAGGCTGCCACTAAATAAATAATTGCTACTTTCATCCAGTTAGAACGACAGAACCACAATAACTGAGGACGCTCTAAATACCGGTGCACAGTATGTAGAATCACAGGTGGGCGACACAGACATACAAATAGAAGCAACCCCTTCACATGTCACATCCCAGGCCACAGACACAACACGTCATGACAATCTCCACACAGACACAAGCAAGCACTTAGGGAGTCACACAACCACACACAAAGACACAACACACCCAAACCCAGACAGAGTGACACACCCAGAGCTTTGAGTCCCTCCTGTTCCACTCCCAGCCCCTCTGGGCTGGCCCTCAAGGAAACAGCAGGTTTAGGATGGGAAGGGGGGTGCCACCTCACTTGTCCTCTCAGCCTGACCGGTTCTACTGGGGCCATGGATGGCACAACTTGCCTTATGAAACCCACATTGGGCAACTGGACTCAGCCCTGCCTGGATGCCTGCATGATGGGGAGAAAGGGACCGGGAGTCTGGATGCCTGGATTCCAAGAGAGTAGGAGGCTGGGTGTCCCATGCATTCTAAGGGAAAGGAAGGGGATTGGGACCTAGACTCTGGGCTGTGGGAAAAGAGGGGGCCAGAGTTCTGAATTCTCTGTCTTTGAAGGCAGATTTCCAGATTTAGCAGATAAAAATACAGAAAGCCCAGTTCAATTTGAATTTCAGGTAAACAATGAATACTTTTTTGTATAAGTATGTGCAAATAGTGCATAAAACATACTTATGCTAAAAAAAAGTATTTGTTGTTCATCTGAAACTCAGATTTAACTGGGCATCCTGTATTTTACGTGGCAGCTTTATTTGGGGGAGCACTGAGGCCAGGTGCCTAGTGACTGCCACTGCCACTCCTCAGCCCCCCAGGCCTCTCCTCTTCCAGTTCACAGCCCTTCCTCCTCACACCGGATCAGGCCACCTCACAGCTTCCCCAGTTCCGATTTCCTCATCTGTGTGAGTTGCTGTATCTAATTGGGGCCCCACGGCTATGTGAGGAGGGGGAAAAGGAAACTTGAGAACAACTCAGATGTCATCCTGGGAGTCCTCTAGTCCTCAGAGATGACTGACCCTGAGTCACCTGCACCCGTAGCCTGGACAGCAGAGGAGATGGGGCCCTGTGGCAGGCCTGGAAATGGGGAGAGATGAGGAGCAATATGGAGAGATCCTGACATAGGAGGCAGAGACACCAGGAAAAAAACACAGAGACACAGAGCCCGTGGGAGTAGAAACCCAGAGATGCAGAGACAGAGAACCAGAGATTTGGAAACAGATTTGTAGACACGAAGGAAGAAAGAGAGAAAGATTCAGAGCTGGAGAGATAAAGATGCAGAGATGGGACAAAGGGATGTTAGAACAGAAGTGGGGAGAAGACCTCCCTCAAGACATTCAGGCTCCCAGACCAAGTGAGGGCCACGCACAGGCAGGACAATGACTGCCACCCATGAGTTGAGGATGAGGAGAGCCAGCAACCTGGGTATTGCTAGGAGACCAAGGCTTGGTTCTTGGCATGTTGCTGGGCTCCCAGGCCAGCAAGGTGATCTACCTGCCATCGCCCTATGCCCAGACCCAGTGAGATGATGACACCACCTTCTCTGCAGGTGACACCCCAATTTTCTGGTGCCTCCTACATTTTGGGGGTGACCCAAAATGGGTTGGGTGATCCTGGGAACCCCACCCAACTTTAACACAGCTTCCCTCACTGAGTCACCTCAACCCCGTCAGGCCTGTTGGGGGGAGACCTTGGTGACTCAGGCATCCAGACCCCCAGCCCCTCACCCTTCAGAAGCCCAGCAGTTTGGACTCCCAGGATGCCCATCCTACTCAGACAGGGCAGCCTAATGAGACTCGGCTGTCCAGGCCCCCAGTCCTCAGCTTTGTGAGGACCCAGGAGTCCAAGCCCCCAGTCCTCTGCTCTGTGAGGAACCAGGAATTCTGGGCCACATTCACCTCCTTTAGGAGCCATGGCTTCTCAGTTCCCAGCCTCCTCCCTTCCCAATTTGGCGGTGAAGTGTGTTTATTTACTTGGGTTCAAGCATGACTCACGACCCAAAACACAGCGCTCCCCATGTGTCTCCTGGCCCTGACTAGAAAGACAATGTCCTGGTCTCCCCGGGAAGTGGCGGACATCTCTGTGATGAGAGAGACCCTCGAAACGGACCCCTATACCACACCACACTCGCCCCCGCCCTCTCCCTGCCTTCCTTTCCCTCTAAGCCTTTGTGGTGGCTTCTCGACCCTTCCTGCTCTGTCTCCCTTCTCTGAATCCTGTCTCCCCTTTTCTTATTTCTCCTCAGACCCTTGTCCCTCTCTGTCTCTTTCCCTGTACATCTTCCTGTCTCCCTCCCATCCTTCCACGGCCCTGCCTCCCCTCCAGTCTCTGTTCCCCATCTCCTCCCCATTTCTCTCTCCCTCTTGGTCTCTGCACGTTGACCCAGCTGTGCCCTCGTCTCCCTGTCTCTCTGTCTCCACCTCTGCCCACTCCTGTTTCCATCTCCACCCCACCCCCCCATACACTCACAGTATTTCCTGGGTTCTGGGAGGGGAGGCAGGAGGGGAAGTGGGGGGATGGGCAATGGAGAGAGAGGGCGGGAAATCCTGGTGGGGGCAAAAGGGTCGGGCCAGACCGGCTTGGCTCCCTGGGCACCTCTGTCAGAGCCCCACCCAGGCCATGTGGCCCGCCCATATAAGTGGCTCCTGGCCACTGACAGAAAACTCAGTGCTCGTGTCACCCACACCTCTGTCTCCATCACAGTCACTGCTGTCCTGCAGGTAGGAGCACCCCTCCAGTAGCCTTCTTCTCTGAGGTTGGGTACCTCTGCTCTGCTCTCCATCCACCTGACTCCACTCACATTCTGTCTCCTTCGTATCTCCAACTGTCCGCCTCACTGGACATCTCTGTCTTTCTCAATGCCCCTAAATGCCTCCTTAGCCTGAATGGCACTGAGTTGAATTTGGAAGTCCTAGGGCCTGGCATCCCTTCTACTAACCCCTTTGGCCTGGGTCATCAGATGTTGGGCATTTCTCGTCATCTCTCTGGACTCAGTGTTCCGTCTGTGAAATGGGCTTGCAGAGGAGTCAAAGTGCTAGGCACTTGGTGGGCATTATAAGTGGCATCTCTTTGGGCACCTAGCTCTGAAGTCTTTCTCTCCTTGTCACTGTCTCTACCCGTCTCTGTCTCTTTGGTCTCTCTCCAGCTCTGGTATGAGGATAGTCCTCTGGGGTCTGTCGGGCAGCTGTAAAGAAGGGCGAGTTTCTCGCCCCACCCCCTTCTCGTCCCCTGTCCCGGGTCTCTCCTAGCTGGCAGGTTGATGGGGCCTCTTTCTCCCCAGCTCCTCTCCCCCTGAGAGCCCAGACCCCAGTGCCCCAGTCCCCTGCCCTCCCCTCCCAGTATCCAGCATCCCTTGGACAGACTCCACCGCTGTCGCCGCACCCACCTCTGCCATCCCCAACACCACCTCCTCAGGGCCAGCAAGATGCAGTTTGAGATGCACGACAACGTGAAAGGCAAAGGTGGGATCGCTGGATGGACCAGCAACCCTCTCAGTACTTGGAAACTGGCCACCTCCTTCCCCCGGGCACCCTGGCTTTGAAGACGGATGGCACCTGCTAACACCCCAGAGGCCCCAGAAAGGCTGCAATCCAGCACCCCAGGCCCAGACGTGAAGGGAGAGGTGGCATGTCCAGGCCCCACTCAGATGTGATGCCCACTCTTCCTCAGATGTGCAGGAGACCCGTCCCCCAGCTCCAGGGGCTGTGCAGGCGGCAGCATCATCAGGGACAGGCTGGGGTGCTGATGCCCAGATGTGGCAAAAGGGAAGGGGGAGGCACGATGGAGTCCCTTCAATGGGCGGCCTGGTGGCCCCGCCCAGAGCCCAGACTGCCCGGCAGAGGGAAGGGTAGCAGGGGCAACGCGAGGCTGCCGGCTGACCTCGCCTCCCATCTCCGCAGCCATGTCCTACCCAGTGACCAGTCAGCCCCAGTGTGCCACCAGCAGCTGCTACCAGACCCAGATCAGTGACTGGCACACAGGTCTCACGGACTGCTGCAACGACATGCCCGTCTGTGAGTGTGCCCACCCGTCCCGCGGGGGTGCAGGGGGGGGGTGGGAGAGGAAAGGAGAGACGCTCACCTCCTTTCCTTCCAGTGCCCATCAACCCCACTCCCACCTCCATTCCTCGGGCTCTGAATTCCCACTTTCTAACTCTCACCCCTCCCTCGGACCCCCAGCACTCCCTAGAATCCTGACCCCACACTACACCTCCAACCCTTGCACACTCAACTTTCCTCGTCGTAACCTCCAGTCCCCCCTTCACATTCTATCTTCCAATCGCTAAACCATCCTCTCCGCGGACCCCCAGTTCCTTCTGGAAACTCTTCTTCACTTTCTCCAACACTCAATTCCCTCTGTGACCCTCGACTGCCCTCCGTGGTGGCCGTATCTGTCACGCCCCTGGCGGGGAGAGGATCGGGCTGGGGTCGCCCGCGTGGCCCAGTCCCTGACCGCCCTGCGCCCCGCCTAGGTCTCTGCGGCACTTTCGCGCCTCTGTGCCTCGCCTGCCGCATCTCTGACGACTTCGGCGAGTGCTGCTGCGCGCCCTACCTGCCCGGAGGCCTACACTCGCTCCGCACCGGCATGCGCGAGCGCTACCGCATCCAGGTGCGCCGGCCGGGGACCCGTGGAGCGGAGAGTGGGGACTGGCCTCCTGGGACCCAAAGCGGAGCTGCTGACCTCTCTCTGTCTCTCCCCTCTACCCTCCAGGGCTCCGTGGGACACGACTGGGCGGCCCTCACCTTTTGTCTGCCCTGCGCCCTCTGTCAGATGGCGCGGGAACTGAAGATCCGAGAGTAAAGAAGTCCTCCACCTTCCTCCTTTGCCACGGATCCTGCCGGGCCTCCTCTAGCCCCATTCTGGGAGCGCCTGCCCCACCGCCCTTGTCCCGCAGCCAGAAATACTCCCACAATAAAAACCCGAAAACCAACTCCGCCTATTTCCTTTTTGTCCCAGGGAAGGAATCCGGGTGGAGAGAGAAGTTTGGTGAGAGAGGTGGAGACACTCAAAAGATGCCTAGGTGTGGACCCAGGAGTTCTGGCATCAGACCTTTGACCTCCACGGGCTGTGTATGACTTTGGCAAGTTATCCCTCTCAAAGCCCGGGAGTCCTCACCTGACAGAGTAAAACCACTAACCCCTTAGCTGCAGACTCCCTGTCTGAAGCTCTGCCTGCATCCTGAATTTAAGCAAAAGCAGAAAGGCAGTCTTGGCGGAGGCCAGGCCCTAGGTTCAAAGAAATGACCCAGGGCTCACTTAACACCTATGGACTTAGCCAGGTGTGGTGGCTCAGCCTGTAAATTCCAGAACTTTGAGAGGCCTAGATGGGAGCATCACTTGAGGCCAGGAGTTTGAGACCAGCCTGGGCAACATAGTGAGACCCTATCCCTACAAAAAATTTTTAAAAATTAGCCAGGTGTAGTAGGACATGCTTGTAGTCCCAGCCTTTTGGGAGGCTTAGATGGGAAGATCACTAGAGTCCAGGAGTTTGAGGTTGCTGTGATCTATGATGGTGTGCCACTGCACTCTAGCCTGGGCAACAGAGTGAGACTTTGAATCAAAAAAAAAAAAAAAAAAAAGACTGAATTTGGGCCTCCAATTCTAATGGGCATGGGAGATTCCTGTCTCCAAAGCTCCAAAGCAGCGAACTGCCATGCTGGAGGCTCTGGTGCTAAAAGGAATTAAGAATTACCTACTTCAATCAAACCTCTTTCCCATAAAAGCAACTGGCAGATCGGAACATGGTCAGGTCTCAAAATTGGACAGACCTGGAATCTAATCTTGACCCTTGCACGTATTAGCTGTGTTATCCTGGCGACTTCATAACCCTTTCTGAACCTGTTTCCCCCTTGGAGGATAACAATCCCTAATATGTCAAACGGCTACCATGAGAACAAGAGATAGGACGGAGGGAAAGGCCAAAGTATGAACTCGACAAGTCATTGCTAATGTTACTATTAGAAGATAGATAATATAATAAATATTCCAATATTAATGTATTATTGTTATTCTTCCTGGTGTATCCAACCATCAAGTGACGTGACATCTTTACGTGGGATGTCTAAGAACCATCTCCAGTATGACACGTCTCAAACCTAAATGCTGATGCCCATTGCCCTAAGCCTACTCCTTCTCCTCCAGTCTTCCCCACATCGGGGTATAGCAAGCTCTATCCTTCCAGCTGCTCACCATCTGTCAACAAGTGCAACCGGCTCTACTTTCAGAAAGTATCCAGAATCTCACCTCTCCCCCTTTCACTTCTCCACCCTCCTCTTTAACTTTAATGAACACAGCAGCTTCCTCAAGGGGCTTCTCACTCTATCTAGTCCTCCTGATAGAGGAATCCTGGTATACCGAAGTCGGATCACATTCTTGCTGTGTTCAGAATCCTACCATGGCTCCATTCCCCACAAAAGTCAGAGTCCTCACTGCGGCCCAACAACATGCAGGACCTGCCTCTTGTTCCTCTGTGACTCTCCTTCTTGTCTCCCCCTTACTCCCTCTGTTTCAACCTCATGAATCTGTTGTTCTCTACAAAATATTAGGCACACTCCTACCCCAGGGCCTTTGCATTGGCTGTTCCTTCAGCTTGGAGCATCTTTCCCTCATATGTCCTTCTGACTGCCTCCTTCACTTCTGCTAGAGTGGCATCTTATGAGAGAGGTTTTCCCTTCCTGCCTTACATTAACTAGCAAGGACATGTTAACAATCCCCTGCTCCCTTCATCATAATGTATCATTTCCTTTTTATCCAGCACCCCACTGGCTTATTGGCTTCATGAGGGCAGGGTCCTTGTTTGCTTCTATGTCCCCAGCATCTATAATAGTGTGGGGCCCATTGTCTGTGATTATAGATGATATTGGCTTAGAAAAGGGAAACGACTTGGAGGTGATGTGTAGGGCAACACAGAGTCAGGCATGGGTCAGATTCTGGCTTGCCTCTTAAGTGGCCCTGAGTTCTTAAGAAAGAGACTTAGCTTTCAAATCTGGGAAAAGGCGCCTGTATCTGGTTGCCACTGGGAAGATTTTTTTAAAGACTTATGCCAGGTACCCAGCATAGTGCCTGGAGGGCTATAGACCCTTAGTAAAATTTCCCACTTTTCCCTGAAGTCCCCAGGGTATTAGTAGCCACAAGTGAGCTAGAACCCAGACCCTCGGCCAGACTTTCTCCCCCCGCCCCACCTCATGCCTCTTACATTCAGGTGTGTCCAGTGAGAAGTGACAGCTGAGACGCTGACATGGTGGGTGGATAAAATTGCACTATGGAGCATTTGTGCAGGAGCACTTGTGTGGCCCTGACAGGTGTTGTCAGAGTGGCTCAGCATCCCCCCAGAGACAAGGCCCAGTCACAAGGTGCAAATGCTCTGCTTAGGAAGGCAGAGTCACAGGGTGACTGCTAGGATGAGACCTTACCTAAGGGGTCCAAGCACAGCCCAGAGGATTCTCAACAAAGACCCTAATCTCCTTTCTGGCTATGCAGGATAAACTTTCCTCTGGGCCTGGGACTCCCTCATTCTGGCACCACTAAAAGCCTGCTGCTTTTTAGTCCTCCAGTTTGTAAATTTTGCCTTATCCCCAGCAGATGTGCTTTTTGTTTTCTTTTTTAAGATAAGATCTGTGGTGCAATGTAGCTCATGGCAAACTCAAAATTCCTGAGCTCAGGTGATCCACTACAGCTTCCCAAGAAGCTGAGACTTCAGGTACACACCACCACACCCAGCTAATTTCTTGTTGAGACAGGATCTGGCTATATTGCCCTATGTTCTTGAACACCCAGACACAAGCAATCCTTGCCTTTCAGTCTCCCAAAGTGCTGGGGTTACAGGCATGAGCCTCCGTGCCTGGCAGAAAGCAGCTATTTTGATGCCCCTCGGCCTGCCTTGTGCTAGGATGACTTTCAGCCCCATGGATCAGCACTAATTTAAGTTCCCTTCCCTGGGAGGTGGAAAGACTGGTGGTCAGACATGTGAGAGTGGTGATCAGACACACGGATTTGCAAGTCAGACAGGTAACCAGTGTTCAAACAACAGTTGTCACTCAATAGCTAAATGACATCTATTGTTTTCTCTTTTGCAAAACAGGGATTGGGGCCCTCATGGGGCTGTTAGAAAGATCAAGTGAAACCACTGCAGTAACATTCTGAGCAACCCATGTAACATCTGGTACTCAGGAAATGTAAGCTCATACTCCTATCTTGGGGGACAGGGACTACTGTCAGCTGGTAAAGGCGAAACTCCAGTGTGGTCAGTAATCCCTAAAAATTCCTTAGATTGCCCATAAACTCAGAAAACAGCATGTTATTCCCAGGCCACTCTGAAGGCTCACACATCCCTGAAGTCCAACTGTGTCCTCCACTGAGCACCTGATGAAGCAACCAGCTTGCACTCAGGGCAGGGCACAGTGGCTCATGCCTATAATCCGAGCACTCTGGGAGGCTGAGGCGGGTGGATTGCTTGAGCTCAGGAGTTTGAGATCACCCTCAGCAAGAGCAAGACCCCATCTCTATTACAAAATAGAAAAACTAGCCAGATGTTGTGGTGGACACCTGTAGTCCCAGCTACTCAGGAGGCTGAGGCAAGAGGATTGCTTGAGCCCAAGAGTTTGAGGTTGCTGGGAGTTATGACACCACAGCATTCTACTCAGGGCAACAAAGTGAGACTCTGTCTCAGAAAAGAATAAAAAAAAGAGAGAGAGAGAAAAGGCACATTAATGCTCCCAGTAAGATATCCACCTGAGTAGAGACTGATGAGGAGACAGATCTGCCCTCACATCAGAGCTTTTGCTTGCCCGGAGGTCTGGCAGCTAAGATGCTGTCAGTTTTGGCCATGAAAATTTTCTGGAATTAGAGAAAGCTTGCCATGCTAGCGTCTCACCTCAGCCCCTCTGCTATCCAGTTTGAGCTCTTACATCAGGACCCAGAATAAAACCAGTGCCTGGGACCAAGAAAGTCTGTTCCCCCTATCCCTGGGCCACACTGGGGTCTCCTTGCAGCAGAAATCCAGGGAGGGGTGAAAGGCCTCACTGCTCACATCTCTCCTCAGTTCGCCCCTCCTGGGAAACAAAAGCCTTCCATCCTGGCATACCCCACCTCATCCCCACCTAGGAGAGGCAGCCAGGAACAAGGCCCCAGGCCACATGGCTTGCAGACGGCACCAGGAAAAGGGCAACTATCCATGTTATTGAAATAGTTGCTGGTTCAGAGCCAACACTTCCCATCCCTCCCTCTCCTGCATGCAGACGACACCCGGGTCTTCCCCACACTTTATTTGTTGATTTAGTCACTCTCCTCTGCCTCAGATGTGGTCCCTGCCACCTATGACATGCACACATTGGTAGGGCCTCTCAGACTGGGACCCGGGCAAGGGGACGACGCAGTGCCCAGTACCCTCAAGGACCAAAAAAGCAGCTAAGGGTTGAAGTCTTGGGGAAGGAGAGTCCAAGAAGTTCAAGACTACTAGGATTGGGGGTGGGGGGGTCTTCAAGGGGTAAGAGAGCTCAGAAGTCCGTGGAGGTGGCTCGGGTGGGGGCAGCCCCGCAGTGAGGCAGCACTATCCGAAGAGAGCTGTGCGCTGGTGATTCTGGCACTTCCACCTCCAACCCTGGTGTCCCTCCCACGCCCACATGAAGTGGCACCTCAGGCAGAGGTATTGCTTCTTCTGAGGCTCCCTGTCAACAGGCCTCTGTTGTCCCAGCTTCACTGGGTGACCATAGCCCCAGGGTTGGGTAGCATCTCCACTGAGCTTTGTCCCTTCAGTTTAGGAAGATGGCAGCAACTTTCTGCTCCTGCTCACATTTGGGCTGCTCATTGTCCCATCTGTCCCATTGGCAGCCCTGACCTGGCCAGCACTACTGATTCCCTGCACTCAACTCCTGGTGTTGAAATACTCACGGTGGTGTCTCCATCCCTAGTCAGACCTGCCCAGAGAGATGTCTAAAGGGCAACTGCCATCAAGAATTAAACTTCTGATCTTCCCTACAAGCCCGCCTGCCCCGTTGTAAATGATCCCACATCCCCCATGCTTCAGGCCACAAGTTAGGGGTCCCCCTGGATTTGTCCCCTCCCTCAGCCTGACGTCCACACACATTCTGCATCCAGGACTGCCACCACCCTGACCCAGCCCTCTAGCCCTGTCCCCGTTGCCTCTCTTGTCCACTCCAATCCATAGCTGAGTGACTTTTTAAATAGGCTTGTTGGATCCTGTGGCTCCCTCTCATAAAACCGTTCAACGGCTTCCCATTGCCCTGAGAATTAAACTCCAAACCCCATCTGGACCCTGGGTGATCCTGACCCTGCCTGTCCCCAACCTCATCTCCTCACACTTGGTCTGAGTCACACTGGCCAGTTTTCTGAAGCTTTTCAATGAAATAAGCTGGTTCCCGTGTCAGGGCCTTTGCCTGTGCAGTTCCCTCTGCCTGGGAGAGTTCCCGATGCTCTTTCCATGGCCAGTTCTTCTCAGTCATTCTCAACGTACCTTCTCAGAATGCCCAAATCGACTTTACTCTACGGTCCTTTGCAGCCACATCCCATTGAGGTCTCACAGCGCTCATCCCTCTCTGAAGCCATCTTACTTGTCTATGTGTGCGTGCGGACACGCACCAGCATGCCGACTGTCTTGCTGCACTAGGACCTAAGTAAGTCCCATGACATCAGGGAACCTCGCTTCTTGGTTCCTGCTTTGCCCCATGCCTACAATAGTGCCTGGCACATATGTGCTCAATAAATAGTTGCTGAATGCAGAAAAAAGGAGGCTCTGTCTAGGGACCCCTGGGGAAGGGAACCAGCGGTCTCTGAGGAGACAGTGTCCAGGGGCCCCCAGCTGGAGGGGCCCCAAGTCCAGGACGGCCCCACCAGGCAACTCAGCTGCTATAGGGACATGCTGGTGAGATTGTCCTGGCTCAATAGTCCCTTCCGGCCTGCTCCAGCCCCATGCCCACTTCCCCCAGCACCCCCGCTGCCCCCACAGTACTCATGCAGCCTGTGCCGCAGCGTGACAAGGGCTGACCCCAGGCAGGCACCATTAGGTGCATGGGGCCCACCAGGCAGCTGGAGCAGCAGTGTGGCCACACCAGCCATGCCATCTTCTGTAGGCTCAAGGGTGATAGGTCCAGCTCGCAGGCCAGCAGTGGTGGCAGGGATGGCTGGCGGGCAGCAGCCCCCTCCCATGGGTCCCCAGGGGCCACCAGCCCCTGTCAGCAGCAGGGGTGCCAGGAAGGGCTCTGAGCGGCGGAAGGCAGGTGGTGGGAGACCAGCCGGCTTCCAGGCAGGGGCTGGAGCAGTAGGATCAGGAGGGAAGCAGACAGTGACCTTGGCAAAGGGGCGGCTAGCCATCTTAGTCATCTCCTGCAAGTGCCGGCGCTGCTCCTGCCGTTGGTCTAGGGCCTGCTTGGCCTTCCAGAGGAGCACACAGAGTGAGAGGAAGAGGAAGAAGCAGGAGAAGAAGACGGAAAAGAAAACAAACAGGTCAATGTGGGCCTGGTCCTGCCGGAAGAAGAGCAGGCCCTGCGAGTCGGCTGAGCCATTGGCGCCGGGCCCACTTGGGTCTCCCACACCCAGCAGCAGCAGGTAGAAGCGGCTGGACTTAAGGGCGTGGTGTTCGTGCGGGTAAGTGATGACCAGCCGGTCCCGTACACCGCGGACCACGAGCACTGCCGATGGCTCTGTCACTGTCACGTAGGTAATCAGGCCCCGCGGCCACACCTCTCGTACTCGTGGCTCCACTGGGGTGCCCAGCCCACTCCCAGCCCCTGGTCCCCCTGGATCCCCGGCTCCCCGGGGGCCACCATCGGCAGGGGGTGGTGGTGGGGGCGGAGGGGGCGGGGGCTGGATGTGCACAGTGTGGACGCCAGTGTCAGGAGCCACACGGACCACAAAGGTGTCATAGGAGGTGGAGACATAGAGGTCCACAGCACCAAAGGTCACGTCCAGCGTCAGGCGGATGTCTACATTGGTGAACTTGGGCTGCACACCAAACAGGACGGTGCGGCCAGGGCCCAGTGCCCGGCGCTTGGGCTCATGGAAGCAGTTGGTCTGGGATGTGGGGTCCAGGCAGCACTCCTGCTCCACTGAGATGAGGCGGTAGCACTGCTGGCCGCCCAGCGGGCTTCCGTGGAATGACTCACGGCACTTGGCGCACTGCAGGCAGGGCAGGGGGCAATAGAGTGCCAATCAGCGCTGAGCTTGGTGCCAAACTATCCCCCAGGCAGGACAGACTGATGTCCTGTACCTGTTAGTAAGTAGCTACTGCCCTGGAGCGCCACTGCAGTGCCCCCAGCTACTTCCTTGTGACCCTCCTGGGGTCCCCCGCCACATGTAGATGCTTCCAGGTTCCATACACCAGCGCTGCTGTCCCTAGTGTAACCCTCACTGCACCAGCATCTGACACTGAGGTACAGTGACAAAGAGCTCTGTTGAATTCTGACTGTAACTCCTCACTAGCTCTGTGGCCTTGGACTAGTGACTTAACCTCACAGAACCTGAGACTGCACACAGGTAGCAACTGTGGACTGCTGAAATCACCTACATGGCAAAAGGCATGGGATCAGCCAGCCTCGCCCATCTGCCTGGCTGTTTCTGGACTATTAGGCACATTCCCACCACAGGGCCTTTGCACTGGCCGATCCTCTGCCTGGTTGGCTGTTCTCCCACATGTCTGCATGGTCGGCACCCTCACTTCCTTCCATCAGGTCCTAACTCAAGTGCCGCCTGCTCACTGCTCTTCCTTTGCCACTGTATCCACCCTTTCCACTCCCTAACATGGCCTAGCCCCCTCTCCGCTTCATTTTCCTTCTAGCTGCTTATCACTGTCTAACACACTGTGCGTCTGACTTACTCATGTATTCACTGCTGGACTCCTCCATGTGAGAATAAACTCCTTGAGGACAGAACATTTTGCCTGCTTTGCTCCCTCCTGTGTACCCAGTGCCTTGCCCAGATGTGTGGCATATAGTAGGCACTCAATAAATATGTGTGGAATGAATGAGTGGATGGGTGGATAACAGCTATTATGATTCCTATAGCTTAGCAGAAACCACTAGAGCTCTGGGAGCAGACCACAGTCAGTCCAGACTCCGAACCCAGGCTGCCTGACATGGAACAGGCCATTTAATGTCTCTGAGCATGTTTTCCTCTTATGTCTGCACCTGACCAAGGCCCCAGGATAGCCTTGCCAAGCCTTCCACATCTGTGCTGTTGACACTTTCTCCACAGCACAGCTCCCAGCTTGGTGGCACCAGGCACTCTGTACATACTAAGTTGTCACTGCTGTTCTTATTAAAACTGAAAGAGGGCTCGGTGCCTGTGGCTCAACAGGTTAAGGCGCCAGCCACATACACCTGAGCTGGCGGGTTCGAATCCAGCCCGGGCCCGCCAAACAATGACGGCTGCAACCAAAAAATGGCCGGGTGTTGTGGCGGGCGCCTGTAGTCCCAGCTACTTGGGACGCAGAGGCAGGAGACCTGCTGGAGCCCAGGAATTGGAGGTTGCTGTGAGCTGTGATGCCACAGCACTCTATCCAGGGTGACAGCTTGAGGCTCTGTCTCAAAATAAATAAATAAATAAATAAAAATAAAAATAAATTAAAAAAAACAAACAAAAAACTGAAAGAAATTGCATTCAGGCTTAGTGCTCCAACTCACACCTGTCTGAGCACTCTGGGAGGCTGAGGCGGGTGTATTACCTGTGCTCAGGAGGGTATATTGCTTGAGCTCAGGAGTTCGAGACCTGTCTGAACAAGACTAAGACCCCTGTAGCTACTCAAAATAGAAAAAACTATTTGGGCATGGTGGTATATGCCTGTAGTTCCCGCTACTCAGGAGGTTGAGGCAAGAGGATCCCTTAAGCCCAGTGGCTTGAGGTTACTGTAAGCTACAATGATGTCATGGCACTCTACTGAAGGCAACAAAGTAAGACACTGTCTCAAAAAAAGAAAAGATGGCACGGCACCTGTGCCTCAACAGGCTAAGGCGCCAGCCATGTATACCTGAGCTGGTGGGTTTGAATCCAGCCCCGGCCCGCCAAACAACAATGACGGCTGCAACCAAAAAAAAAAAAAAATGGCCGGGCGTTGTGGCGGGTGCCTGTAGTCCCAGCTACTTGGGAGGCTGAGGCAGGAGACTCACTTGAGCCCAGGAATTGGAGGTTGCTGTGAGCTGTGATGCTACAGCACTCTACGGTGACAGCTTGAGGCTCCGTCTCAAAAAAAAAAAAAAAGAAAAGAAAAGATGCCAGGCATGGTAGCTCACACCTGTAATCCAAGCACTTAGGAGGCTGAGACAGGTGGATTGCCTGAGCTTATGGGTTTGAGACTAGCCTGAGGCAGAGTAAGACCTTGTCTCT
>CAUYRH010093817.1:0-48293 GCA_963574655.1 Perodicticus potto
AAAAAAAATACAAGCAATAATAGGCTTACTTTGGTGTATTTACCTGCCCATTGGAAAGGGGAAATGCATGTTTGTTGAGGTTTTCAAATATCCCTAATTTACTTTGTTCTTCCTGTTTATAAGCAAGTCGCAAGTTCCTCATATCCTGTTAAACAAATTAGCAAAATTCAGTTATTCAAGGTATTGAGCACCTCTGAGCCAGATACCACAATATAAATAGGTTAATAAAGTATTTCTTATTTTATAGTCTACTTGCTCCAATTAACAAAAGACAATTTAACAAAAATACCTGCAATAATAATAATAATAATAATAATAATAATAACTTGAGGAAACTGGAATGAAGAGGACATATACAGGGAAAAATTCAGCAAATGGAACCAAGAATAAGGTTCTTACACAAACGTTGTGCCATCAAGTCCTGGTCATTTACTTGCTAAAGGTGTGCCATGGAATCAGTTGTGCTTTTTAAGCTGCTGAAAGAGTCAGTTATAGAATTCACACCATCCATAAAATTGAAACGTGGCAGATGCTTCTTCCCTCCTTTTTATGTGTCCTCATACTAAGGACTCTGTATCATGTAGACTGTAACCCTCAGTGACATCCTAATAGACATATTACGCTGTCCCTAATGCAAGCTGAAGGCCAAAAGCCCAAGCACAAGTCAGCAGGAACCATCCCCCAGGCCAGCTCTGATGGTGTGATTTCTTCCACAATGGTTTGAGTGTAGTGTCCACACCCCACCTTTTAAAATTTATGCCCCTGTTAAACACAAAAGCTTCATCATCTTTAACATTATATGAAATGTGAAAATAAATATGACTACAAATTAAAGCAAAAGCAATTTTAGAAATGAAGTTATTGTGATATTATTAATAACAACAAGAGAATAGAAACACCCTAAATGTCCACCAACAGCGGCGAGTTAGGTAAACTACGGCACAGCTAATGGAATTTTAAAGAAATATCAAAAACAAGCAGCAGCTCTATACATACAGAAAGAAGTTCCAAGATATATTGTCAAAGGAGAAAAGGAAGGAAAAGAGTATACATAATATATCACCATTTTTACTTGCAAAAAAGTGTACGTACATACATAGACAGTCCTTAGTGTACCTGTGGAGGGTACTTTAGACACTGAAATGTGGGGGCCTACAAGGAGTAGAACAGAGTGGCTGGGTGTCTCGGGCAGAACACTTATTTTTTTATCATAGACAGCTTCTGTACCTCTTTAATTGTGTATGACCTATTAAAGAAAATTAACCTGAGGAAAATACGGTATTTTGAGGTGAACCGTCTGCCATTTTTCCTCCTGTGTCAGCAAAGTGATAAATTCCCCATCCTTCTTCACAAAAGAAAAAAAAAAAAATAACCCTATGCCTTACAAGGCTCTGAGGCATTAGCTGAGGGGGATGGGAAGCATGGCCTTGGTAATTTTAGGCTAGAAAACATTATAGGGAGTTGTTAGAAAATCTTACCCAGCCATAAAAATATCTTTGTAAAACAGTCACAGGACACCTGCCTAAGCAACGTAACTTCCTACCATGCTCTCCTTCCAAGATACACACATACACCTCCACAGCTGGCTGAGCTGACTTAAGATGGCTGAGAGAAAAGCATTGCAAGGCACAGAAAGAGGATATACAAAGAGCCTGGGGTGTGTAGGGGTGGGAGCTAAGGGCAGGAGATGAACATGAGCAATTAAAGGAAAGCTGACGTGACCAGGACGGCAAGAATGAGGACAGGGCAGCTCAAGCTGAGGCTGCAGAGGAAAGTAAGCTCAGACATGTGGGGCCTGGATAAGGAGCTTTTCCTTCAGCCTAAGGCAGTGGTTCTCAATCTTCCTAATGGCGCGGCCCTTTAATACAGTTCCACAGGTTGAGAACTGCTGGCCTAAGGATAACAGGGCCACTCAAGACTAATGAAAAGGGGAATAACATTTTTCAAAATTGTGCAATTGATTAAGTCACCCCTCTGCTTTAAGTTTCGTAACTGCTTGTCATTGTTCTACACGTGGAACCCTGCCTAAGGCCAACTCCAATTTACTAAGGGAGACAACTGTCGCATAGTACCTAATATGAGTTTAGGAAGCCAAAAGATTCATGATTAGGAAGAGTAAAGGGTTCTCTGAAAAGTAGGATTCAAGTGTGGTCTAATACTAATTAGAGGGAGCTCTCCTCAAATATTTGATCAAGGCAAAGACATAGGCAGGAATCCCAACCCAAAATTTGGAAGGGGACTTGATGATTCTTTGAGAAAGATCTCTTTCCCAGTCTATTAGGTAGGGTTTTTATTTTGATTTTATTTTATTTTTGTAGAGACAGAGTCTCACTTTATCGCCCTCGGTAGAGTGCCATGGCGTCACAGCTCATAGCAACCTCCAGCTCTTGGGCTTAGGCAATCCTCTTGCCTCAGCCTCCCGAGTAGCTGGGACTACAGGCGCCCATCACAACGCCCAGCTATTTTTTTGTTGCAGTTTGGCCAGGGCCGGGTTTGAACCCTCCACCCTGGGTATATGGGGCTGGCGCCCTACTCACTGAGCCACAGGAGCTGCCCTAGGTTGGGTTTTTAATAAATCATATTACATGAGCTGGAGTCATTAGGAATAAAACACATCAGTAAGAGTATTAAATGACTTCATGATTAAAGTAATCACACATTTCTAATTAAATTATTAAAGGAAGAGTACATACAAAATCAAAAATAAATGCAGCTCAAGGTGAAAATTCCAAATATGCTAAGAAATTTAACTGCATTTTAAATAACAGATTTATAGAATATTGCTGTCCCTTTAGGAAGTCTTTGACCATCCACTGTTCTGAAGAATAATCTTACAACAAACTGGAAAAATATATTGATCTCTGCTTCCACTTGATTTCTCCAAGATGTACCAAATAATGTCAGCACTGAGGTCCAGGTTAATTAGAAAAACACTCAGCCCTCTGTATCCAGGGGTTCTACATCTGTGGATTCAAACAACCCTAGATGGAAAATATTTAGAAAAAACGAATGGTCGCATTGGTACTGAGCATGTTTAGACCTTTTTCTTGTCATTATTCCCTAAACAATACAGTCTAACAATTATTTATATAGCATTTACATTGTATTAAGCATTATAAAGTGTGGGGAATCTGTGGCCTCCTGATTTCAAGATTGTTCTTTTTTAAGCACCAAAGAAGACAAGAAAAGCTTCATCTTTCTCTGTTGCACCTTTTAATTAAAAGATTTATGTATAAGTTGGATTCAGTCTAAAGGCCAAACTGAAGGACCAGGAAGGCCACTTGTTTCCTTAAGGTCACAGGTTCCCAACCTCCGAATGATGAGTGATGACTATACTTCAATAGAAAATAAAAGGTTTACTTCTAGGGTTTACACAATGATTTGAATTTGATATGAGATCTGAAGGGAATACTGTTCTAAAAACATCTGAGTTACTAACAGTACAAATTAATCTACTGTCCACAGACCATGAATAATGACTCAGAAAAAGTTCTGAGCTGATTGACCCCTTTTGTTTTCACGTGTGATTGGATCATACCTTGCACACGATCTCTATACCACAAGAATTATCTCCATGGCTCTGTGCTCCAATCTTCTCAACTCTGCTGATCACTCCAAGGGGAACATCAAGGATGAAATGTGGATCCTAGATTTAAAATTAAGATTAATGCCTATCAATGTCAGTCAACTGAGTTTTCATATTTTAAGTCTTTGCTAGGTTACAAAACATGTTTGTTTACTTTAAATTTTCTCTCTGGCCCAGCCCATAAACTGAAGTCTGATTTATTGCATACTTCATGAAGTATATACTGAGAGTACAATGAAATTTCCCCTCTAGGTTAAGTGGACCTTAAAATCCTTTTTCTCAAGATACAAAATCTGTGTGCAAATGTGCACACCTTAAAATTCATCCTCTGGCTATCTCAGACTGATGGGACATTAGGGAATTTTACTTCATTCTTTTAGTGTTCCGAAGTATTTTTAAAAATAAAGCACACTTTTAAAAACTCACCCTCTCTACACTTTTGAAGTACATCTTAAAGTCCGTCACTGTCAGGGTTCCACTCACTGCTCCCATAAATGGGCAGATATACATGACATCTTTCACTGAAAGAAAAATTCCAAAATAGCAACCACTGCCATTGACTTGTGCTTCAATAAATTTTAACATGAGTTTCCAAATATGTGTGTATATATACATATATATATGTGATTCTAGTTTTCTAGACATTTTAAATTTTATAAAAGCTTATAGCAATTATTACTCTAAATAAAGACACAGATGAACAGTCTTCTAATAAATTTTACTTTTTCAAACAAAATTCTGATTTGCTGCTACTTAATAAGGTTTTATGTGAAAATCCTCATAGCAAGTTACATTTTTCCATGTAGTTAACATTTTCCCAGGGTGATAAACTAATAATATTCAAAACATTAAACTCTGAAGACCCTGAGCTACCATTTCATAAATTGCTATCTGACTTAAAACTAATAAAAGATAAACACTGTTCCTTAAAGCCTCCAAAGGAAACTACTTCAGAGATGACACAAAGTAGAACTGTACCAATGAAGTAGAAAAAGACTTATTTCAAGTTCTTTATCAGCTTCCAAATCAATTTTCATTTTCCCTTTATTAATATCAATAAAGTACACAACATATTTAATTCCTGTGAGCACTAAGAAGCTCCCATCTAGCACAAATACACAACTTCATGATTTTCCCAAAGTGCCATTCCACTGGAACAACAAGAAAATAGATTACTACAGATGTGTCCAAGTCAGACAATGAAAGGTACTACAGTTGTCATTTAGTCAAATTATTAAAACACTTTCAATAGACTTTTCTAGGACTCATTACTCACTGGGTGCCTTGTATTGCTAGGATTCTAGGTACAATTGGTGGACACAGTTCCTGCTCACAAAATGTAAAATCCACATAGAAGGAAACAAGTGATGCCCCCCTAGCAACACTGATAAGCCAACTAAGTTAAAACTTGCACAGGTGAATCATAAAGGAAGCTGTCAACTGTGTCTCTTGGGAGTGAAATAATGGACCACATTACTGTTGCAAAACTTTCATAGTAACCTATGTATAGAATTTATATGGTCTAAATATCCCAAGTAAAAGGCAGAGATTATCAAATTGGCAACCAAAGAAAGCCCCAACTATATGTGGCCTGAAAGAAACCCACTTTAAATAGAAAAACACAAATATTTTGAAATTCAAAGGATGAAAACACTCTTGAAATTCGAAAGCATATCATGTTAATACTAACTGATAAAAGCTATAATGTCTATAATATCAAACAAAGTAGATTTCAGAGCAGACCATATTACTAGGAATAAAAAAGATCATTTCATAATAATATAGGGGTCAATTCAACGGAAGGAAATAATCCTAAACATTTAAGTACCTAATAACAAAGCTTTAAAATACACGAAGCAAAACTAATAGAACTGCAAAGAGAAACAGACACATCCACAATTATAATCAGAGATTTCAAAACTCCTCTCTCCATAACTGGTAGAAGTAGACAGAAAATGAGTAAGGAACACAGAAGACATGAACAACGCTATTGACAAAACCTAACTGAACATTTATAGAACACTACTTACTCAACAGCAGAAAACACATTCTTCTCCAGGGCACACAGAACATTTATCAAAATAGACCATATTCTGGGCCACAAGATAAGTTCCGATAAATATAAAAATATTCAAGTCATACAAAGTATCATTTCTGAATTCAATGGAATGAAAGTAGAAGTCAATAACAAAAGAAAATTGGAGGAATTCACAAATATGTGCAAATTAAACAAACACACTCCTAAATAATAAAAGGATCAAAGAATAAATCAAAAGGAGAATGCAAAAGCATTTTGGACTGAATGAAAATAAAAATACAAGGTCATAATTGGCAAGATGCTGCTAAAGCAGCTCTTGGAGGAAAATCTAAATGCTTGTACTAAAAAAAAACAAAGGTCTCAAATCAATGCCTATAGCTTCCAGCTCAAAAACAAGAAGTAGAGTGAATTAAGCCCAAAGAAAGCAAAAGACAGGAAATAATAAAGACCAAAGATGAAATCAATGAAAAAGAAAATAATGAAACCAAAAGCTAATTCTCTGACATCAATAAAACTGATAAACCTCTAATCAAACGGATCAGGAAAAAAAGAGAACACCTGTATATTAACCATCAGAAATGAGAAAGGGTGATATCACTACATATTCTACAGATACTAAAGAAATAATAAGGAAATATGATAAATGTCCAATAATAATCTGACAACTCAGATTAAATGGACAAATTCCTAAAAAGACAAAATATCAAAATTTACCCAAGAAGAAAAGAAAATGCTAAATATTCCTATAGCTGCTAAAGAAATTAAAATTATAGTTAATAATAAAAGCTTCCCACAAAGAAAACTCAAGATCCAGGTAGTTTCACTGATAAAACTCTACCAAATATTCAAGGTAGAAATAAACTCCCCTGAAAACTGAGGAAAAGAGAATAATTCTTAATTTAGTCTATGAGGCCAGCATTACTCTGATACCAAAATCTGGCAGAGCTATTAACCACAAAACTTCAAACCAATATCTCTCATCAATACTGATACAAAACAATATTTTAATAATTAAAAAATATGGCATCCCCCCATAGCTCAGTGGGTAGGGCACCAGCCACATACATCCAGGATGGCAGGTTCAAACCCAGCCCTGGCCAGTTAAACAACAATGACAACTGCAACAACAACAACAACAACAAATAGCTAGGCACTGTGGCAGGCACCTGTAGTCCCAGCTACTTGAGAGGCTGAGGCAAGAAAATTGCTTAAGCCCAAGAGTTTGAGATTTCTGTGAGCTGTGATGCCACACGGCACTCTACTGAGGTGACAGCTTGAGACTCTGTCTCAAAAAATAATAATAATAATAATCATAATAATAACAATAATAAACCAAATTCAATAATATATAAAATGGATAAAATAAAATAATAAGCACTTGAGTTTATCCTGGGAATGCAAGGTTGATTTAACATTCAAGAATTAATTGATGTAATAAACCTAACACTCTGGGAGGCCACAGTAGGAGGACCCATTGAGCTCAGGAGTTCGAGAACAGCCTAAGCAAGAGCGAGACCCTGTCTTTAAAAATAGCTGTGCACTGCAGTGGGTGCCTGTAGTCCCAGCTATTTGGGAGGCTGAGGCAAGAGAATCGCTCAAGACCAAGAGTTTGAGGTTGCTGTGAGCTATGGTGCCATGGCATTCTACCCAGGGCTACAGAATGAGACTCTGTCTCAACCAAAATAAATAATATCCATTACTAATAAAAACTCCCAACACACTAGGAATAGAAAGGGACTTCCTGAAATGATAAAGGGCATCCATAAAAAACTACAGATTAATATCATACTTAATAATGAAAGACTAAAAGCTTTCCCAAGATTAGGAACAAGACAAGAATGTCTGCTCTCTTCTGCACTGTGGAGGTCACTGGAGTCACTTGCCTGTTGTCAGCATGTCCACTCCCCACCAGCCCCAGCCATGCTCTCTGCCCTCACCATGCCTGTCGGTGCTGCTCTCCACTGCAGCTTCAGCACCTCGGCCCAAAACAATACTAAAGTAGCTGTGCTAGGGGCTTCTGGAGGAACTGGGCAGCCCCTTTCACTTCTCCTGAAGAACAGCCCCTTATTGAGCTACCTGACCCTCTACGACATAGGTCATAAACCCAAAGTGGTCACAGATCTGAGCGACATGGACACCAGAGCAACTGTGAAAGGCTACCTTGGACCTGAGCAGCTGCCAGACTGCTTGAAAGGTTGCAATGTGGTGGTTATTCCAGCTGGAGTCCCCAGGAAACCCAGCATGACCCGAGATGACCTGTTCAACACCAATGCCACAATTGTGGCCACCCTGACTGCTGCCTGTGCCCAGCATTGCCCTAAAGCCATGATCGGCATTGTCGCCAATCCAGTTAACTCCACCATCCCAATCACAACAGAAGCTTTCAAGAAACATGGAATATACAACCTCAATAAAATCTTTGGTGTGACAACCCTGGGCATCATTAGAGCTAATACCTTTGTTGCCAAACCAAAGGGTTTGGACCCAGCTCAAGTCACCGTCCCTATCATTGGTGGCCATACTGGGAAGACCATCATCCCTGTGCTCTCTCAGTGCACCCCCCAGGTGGACCTTCCCCAGGATGAGCTGACGGCACTCACTGGGCAGATTCAGGAGGCCAGCACAGAGGTGGTGAAGGCTAAAGCTGGAACAGGTTCTGCCACCCTCTCCATGGCATATGTCAGTGCATGTTCATCTTCTCCCTTCTGGATGCAGTGAACGGAAAGGACTGAGTTGTCGAATGTTCCTTTGTTAAGTCACAAGAAACAGACTGTACCTATTTCTCCACGTTGTTACTGCTGGGGGAAAAGGGCATTGAGAAGAATCTAGGCCTTGGCAAAGTCTCCTCTTTTGAAGAGAAGATGATTGCTGAGGCCATTCCTGAGCTGAAGGCCTCAATCAAGAAAGGAGAAGACTTTATGAAGAACACGAAGTGAGACATAATTGCAGCAACCAGTTTCCTTAATTTATTAAGGCATCATGTCACTGTAAAGCCATTTCATATACTTTTGTATTTTAATTCATTTTGATGATTATTAATATATCATTCCTTCTGAAGTGTGGGTGAGTCTATTGGCATGTCAATAAAAGCAGTCTGTGATTTCCTTTTTCAAGGCCCCTTCTATAAACTTTGTGCTTTCTCCCCCATGAAAGCTGACTTCAATGTCTGTCACCTTTTCTTTTTTTAAACAATCCCATTCATGCTAATATCACCTCTTTTCATTACAAATCAGAATTAGCGGGTTTCTTTTGTTTTGTTTTGTTTTTTGAGACAGAGTCTCGCTTTGTTGCCCTCGCACTTGGTGGAGTGCCGTGGCATCACAGCTCACAGCAACCTCAAACTCTTGGGCTTAAGCAATTCTGTTGCCTCAGCCTCCCAAGTAGCTGGGACTTACAGGTGCCCACCATAACACCCAGCTATTTTTAGAGATGAGGTCTCTCTCTGGCTCATGCTGTTCTCGAACTTGTGAGCTCAGGCAATCCACCCACCTCAGCCTCTCAGAGTGCTAGGATTACAGGCGTGAGCCACCACACCCACTCCAGAATTAGTGTTTAACTATTAGACTGAAGCATGGTGGTCTCTTCAGTAGCTTCAAGGAAGTTTAAAATGTTTATTTCTGAACCAGGACAAAATATTCACAGTTTCTCAGTATGTACTGCTCCCAACCATTCTCTCTGCACCGTTCCATCACTCAGGTGTGTATACTGGAAGAAGGATCAACTTCTGAGTCCCTCTTGGGGTCATTCACCCTCATGGGGTAATAGTTTAGAGGCCAATTCCCAGAGCCATTTTCTGTCACTAACCTAGTGTTGTAATTTCTGGCTAAGCAAACACACCATCTTCTGCACTGAGCTGCCTTGGCAGACCTCGGCTGACCTCTGTCCCCCTCTGAATTTTATCTTCTGACTAATCCCTGATGTTCAGTGACAGAGAAGAAAGCAGAGTAGAGGTGCACACAACCAAGACTCAGCTTGCTGCATCAATGCCATGGTGTCACGAAAAGGTGGTTTCAGGGGGCGGCGCCTATGGCTCAAAGGAGTAGGGTGCCGGCCCCATAGGCCAGAGGTGGCAGGTTCAAACCCAGCCCCGGCCAAAAACTGCGAAAGAAAAACCAAAAAATGGTGGTTTCAGGTTTTCTTCAGTGGCCTAAAGAAAGGACTTTGTTGGATTGAGGAATAGGGCAATTAGAGATTTGACACTCTTTGGTATTGGGGGCAGTCAGTTCCCCAGAAGCTGTGTCCTCTGCAAAGGAAACGGAGGTCTTTATACCTGAGAAGGAACTTTCTAGCAAAAGGTAATGACCTTCCGTTTTAAGGTAGAAGTGGAAAGGCGGGGAAGTATGCCCAGTGGATAGGTGCTTATTTATCCACAATAGCTTTTTCCTATCTAAAACTGAAATAGATTCTATCATAAAGGATGAAATTACTGTTTTCTTATAAGAGTAATTTTCATTGTATAAAAGCTAAAAGTAACTAAAAAATAAACCAAGTAATCATAAAAAAAAGAATGTCTGCTCTCAACTCCTCTCTTTTTAATGTAACACTAGAGGTTCAAGCAAGAGTTAAAAAGAAAAAAAGGAAATAAAGAAAAGGCATTCAGATTGGAAAGGAAGAGCCAAAATGCTCATACACTATTGGTGGGAACATATAAGGGTATGACCACTTTGGAAAACACTTAGCAGCTTCTTAAAGAAACTGTATACCTACAATATGATCCAGCCCCACCATTCCTTAAGTACTTACCCAAGAGAAAAGGAAATCTATATCCATATAGACTTGCACATTAATGTTCACTGTAGCTTTATTTACAATAGCCAAATGGCAGACGCAACCCAAATATTCATCAACAGATGAATGGATAAGCAAACTGTCAGGTATCCATATGATGAAATTATATTAGCAATAAAAAGGAATTAACTGTTAACCTATGGCACAACATGGATGAATTATCAAAATAATTGTTTGACTGGAAGAAGCTCAAAAACTGGAAAAAAAGACATACTCTATGATTACATTTCTATAAAACACTAGAAAATATAAACTAGTCCATAGTGTGGAGATGGGGGAAATGGCATGAGAGGTAGGGATTATAAAGGGGCATAAGGAAATGGAAACTTCTGAGAGATGATAGATATGTTCTTTACCTTGATTGTGATGATAGTTTCCTAGGTGTACACAGTGTCAAAACTCTTTGCATTCTCACAATGACAAACTGAAGTAATACTCCATGGAGAGTACTTTTATAATAACCCATTTTAACACTCTGCCGCCAGGAATATATTTTATTTAAAAGTGGAGGTTAGGGGACTCCTGTAGCTAAGTGGTTAGGGTGCTGGCCACATGCTCTAGGGCTGGTGGGTTCAAACCTGGCCTGGGCCTGTTAAACAAACAAACAAAAAATATCCAGACATTGTGGTGGGCACCTGTAGTCCCAGCTACTTGGGAGGCTGAGGCAAGAGAATTGCTTCAGCCCAAGAGTTTGAGGTTGCTGTGAGCTATGATGCCACAGCATTCTACCAAGGGTGACAAAGTGAGACTCCATCTCAAATAATAATAATACTAATAATAAAGTGGAGGTTAATTTGCTTATCCTTTGCAAGCCACTAGAGCAGTGGTTCTCAACCTTCATCATGCTGCAACCCTTTAATACAGTTCCTGTGGGTCGCAACCCACAGGTTGAAAACCACTGTACTAGAGGAACATAAAGAATACTTATATTGCTTAAGGATTCACAGATGTTCTTAACATCTAAGATATTTCCAATAACAGATTGGAATGGGGCCAGGTGGAAGCTTCCCTATCTCTGAGATGTTTCCAGAGTGAAAGTAGAAGCAAACAGGAGAGACAGCGCACCTGACCACACCTGGATCCACAGAAGTCTTCTTTTCTTACTAAGACAACTGTGAGCTTGCAATCCAAACTTTTATAACACTCCTTGCTAAGTCAAAATGTGTCTTTGAATGTACAAAGTGATCAATTAACCTACATCAGTTCTAACCTCTTGTAAGTTGATTTCGGCCCAATGATAAAGACAAAAATGAAGTGAAAAAACCCTCGTCACATTTTACACTTAAAATCTGTGAGGTTTACAGATTTCTGTTAGAAAAGCAGCAGGTGTATGACATAAATAGCTCTGCATTTTAAACAGCTCATTCAGAAAGCAGCACATGGACAGGGCTAAAAGAATACCCACCTAGATAAGGAACAGTCAGGCAAGAAGACAACCAATAGAGAATGAAGTCTCAGAACCCAAAAAGATTCTCAAACCAAGAATAAGGGTGGGCCAGAGGCAGAGACTAGGATGTGTAGCTGTAGCAGTTGTTTGGTGGTTCTAGGAGGAGAGCCCAGCTACTCAAATATTCTTTTTTTCTTTTTGGTTTTATGTTACTAGAAATGTGAACAGTAAAAATCATTCTGGTGAGGTTTCAGATGTTAATAAGGAGCATTTTACTGAACAATGGAGGAAAGGTGACCCCTATTATAAACTAGCCAAGAACTTACTCAAATGTTCTTGACACAATGACCATACTCTGAGATGTGCACACATCTCTGGGAGGGAGCCATGAAGGAAAAAGGAAACACAAAGCCTATAGAACCAGACTGTCTAATTCAACCAACTGAAAAGATGAAAAGGTTATACCCAGCTGTCCCTTTCATCCACCCATGGCACAGTCGACTGCCTCCTGAAAGGCCTAGTAATACACCATGGAGGGCTAGGGGATCCCTCATGTCATCACCATCACAAGCCAACATGGCAACACATGCCCCTTTCTTGCACTGAAATTGTACAGTTGGAAACTTATAAGCCACTAAAATTTCCTAGACAACTTCTTGAAACTTACTAAAATAAGATAGGGATCTTCTATCAATACAATCTCCTTACACTGAAGGATTCCCACAAACCAGTGAACTGACATTACTTTGAGTATGTAATCAGCTTTCAGTTCATCATGAAAAATCAGACTCTTCTTCTGCTGGAAATGCCATCAAGTACCCAACTGGACCTTAAGACGATCCTCTCTACAGTTTTCTTTTCTTTTAGGCCATGATGACACAAATGACAATGAGTAGATTGAGTTCATTTGTCTCCTAATTAAATCAGGCTGGCTGATCTGCAGCACATACATCACCTGCTTTGGAAAATAAAATGTCATTTCATGCTATGGTTCTCTACAAGCAAAGGGTACACATTAAACTTACCAATGGCCTTAATTGATTCTCCTGGAAAAAGTGATGCTTCTTCCATCTGAGCCAGCTTATTTCCATCCCTTAGAGCCTGGTGAAGAACCAAACAGGAGTTAACTCTTACTTTGTATCTGCATACCTGAGAATTTTGGTGTTCTGTGCTGTCCCTATAAGACTACAGACACGTGCAAAATGTAAGCCCCACTCCCCTTAAAAGACGATTTCAAAGCTCAGCATCACAGGACATCATGCTGCATATTCTAGCAAACTGTTACAAGATATTTAAATTCCACAGTTAAAAAGCATTAAGACAGAAATGGCTTGACATGACAGATATTTTAATCACTATACAGATAGCTATTGTAAGATGCCTCTAGAATTTGGAAAATAAGGTCACAAAAAGGTTACCTTCTGAGTGTGTGAAACTAATCAAACAGAATCAACATTAGATGTAGGTGCTTAGCTAGTTGCAGAATTAACCCAGCGTATGAGATAGTTTGGGAAAGCCAGAAGTCTAAACATAACCAGGGAATGGTCTCAGGATACTATACAACTAAGGAAAGCCCTGGGCTTTGGTATTCCAGCTACCTCTTTATGTGTGTGCATGTGTGCATGGGTACAGGTACACACATGCATGCACAAAGTGTATGTGATGGGGGCATGATGGATGAGACTGTCAGTGTTAACCCAATCTGGCCATGAGACAGTATGTGCACAGCTGGCAGACAAGAGTATTTCAATCCCTACTGCACAGCAGGGTGTGTTCATCAGGTACCTCCCTAGGCCAATTCACTTTGCACCCATTTCATGCTCACCAAGAAAACTGCTAGTGACTTATTAGGGTTTTTGCCTCCAACTTTACTAGGAAAAGGATGTCCTGAATGGCTGGAAAGACACACATCCACATTTTTAAATGACCAGACTGGCAATACAGCCCAGTATCCAGTCTTTTGTAATTTTGGTTGGATAGTGCTGGATAACTCAGGGGAGGTGAGAAAATGGTGTTCTTGAACTAAAAAGCTAAGGACCAGACCCTGAACCTGGGGCCTATTCCAAGGTGCCACCGCCCTATGAGATGCTGCCAAGGAAACCAATCACTTTCTCCTTGACATCTCTGACTTAATGTGTCATGAGTAAGAATAAGGTGATTAAAACCCCAACATTTCTCAAGCTGTGTTGCATAGAGTATTAATTTCCCAAAAAATGTAAATCCTTTTTTCTTTTTTTTTTTAAGTTTGGGAAATGCTAGGTTAAACAAGTTAAGCAGTTGTTTTAGTGAGACAAGCTTTTAGTGTGTTAATGTACACTGAGCCAGCAAGAGGGTGCTAGAGTATAATGCATTTCTCATACCTAGTTTATCAGGGGCTGCTTTTTCCAAGGAACACCTGTTAACATCAGAGGTCACTAGTGTTCAGTGGAAAACAGGTCGGACAATACTAAGTTTTCAGCATAATTTTGTTAAGCAAGACATTTTACAATAGATGTCTCTGATAATTCCAATTTAAATTATTGAAAATTCAAAACAGTATTTTTCATAGTTACCAGAATATGTTCATATGTTTTATTAAAGGGACTTAACAGTCAATTTAGAAACACTATACATAGTAGTTTCATAACATTCTATAAGATAAAGGAAAAAATTCAAACCATAAATAGCAAAATTAATGCTAAATGTTTGTCAGAGGTATGTCTGTTTTGTACTGGGAGGGCACAAAATGACATGGTCCATCCTCCTTCCTTATCAAAAGAAGCATGGTTCAGATAATACAGATTGGGAGTCATCATTACCTCCAAATAATTTATTCAATTTAAAATTTTAATCCATATTTTTTAAGACATCTTCAGCCAAATTTTGGGGGGTTAATTATAATTAGCACATTAAAAAGGATGTGGAACAACCATTTATGCATTCAATTTTATACTCACATCTGATTTGGAAATCTATCTTTTATACAAACATACAATAAAGCAGAAGCCAACATGTGCACTTTTAGTGTTCCTAAAACTGGACATTTAAAATATCAATCTTAATAAAAGCCTTAAGTTGAGTCTGCTTTATCACCTGAACTAATTTTATAACGTATTTAGAAAGTGCAAAAGCTATTTTAATCAATATCAGGTTTAATTTATTTCAAATGTTACATTGTTAAAGCTTTTTTTAATAGCTAAATACTATATTGTACATAATTCCTTAACTTACATTTAAAAATAAATGGCGATAAATAATTTGGAAATATACTTACTAACACAAGCTACTTTAATCAACTGAATCTGGAGGAGGTTGGGTAAGATATGACTCCCTTTACATTTTAGAGCAAGCCACAAATATTTTAAAGTACTTGACCACATGAGTAGCTAACAAAATGTCACAGATCGGAGATGGAGGTGACTGGGACCATTTTAAAATGCACAGGGCTCTCGAGATGGAGGCTGCCAGTTAAACATTTCTTTTCTCTTTCCATAGCCAAGTTTGGCTTGAAACACCTGGGCATTTCTATGTGTTGGTGAGACATAGTAAGACAAACTTCTCAGCAGTGATAATTAAATCTGGAACATGCTTTTTAAATGATGAAAAGCAATGGAACAAATTATCTGACTGCTTCAGATTTCCCCATAAGAGGTTCATTTTGTAAAAGAAACACATATAGCTTTAGCATAGGTGCTTAAGAGAATAGTTTTTAAAGGCTTTTTTGGTTGTTTGGGTGAGTACAGTAGATTCCCTTTTATAAAGCTGGTGTTAAGAGATGGGACCCACACTTGTGCTATATTAAGCTCTTACTACAGCTACCATGTTGCACAGGACATGATTTGACCTTTGATTTATCCAACCCATGTTCAACATAATAAAAGGATAGAATATTCTTGTAAACTAAATTTGATCTCATAAACACACTCCACTGGGTGCCTTTGCTCAAAGGTTGCCCAGCTGAAGAATTCTTTCTGATAAGCTTATCTCAATCATGTTCCAGTGATCCTGAAGGTCCAGCTAGGTCTGCCAGATCCCTGAATTTGTCCCTGAGGGCTCTAGACCACCTGGAAGAGCCCACTGGCCTCTTCCACTACTTTTCTCCTCCACCTGAATCTAAGCTGCCAAGTGGATAGTTTACATAATAGCTGCATGCCAAAAGTAGTGGTTTTCAAATTGGGCCATTGGAGGTGCTTCTGGGTGGGTCACCTAAGAAGGGTGGGACTGGGTAGTGGTAGACACAGGCACAGCTGGGGCTTCTCTGAAGCTGACCTTCTATCAGTTTCACAGGTTGCATTTCTACATAAGCAATGGGTAAAGTACTGCTGCTTTAGAAAACTCCAGAGAGGGTCTAGAGGGGTAATGAGGAAAGAGTAAACACTCAAGGATATTCAATGAATAAGTATTATTCTGATGAATAAATATAAAATATAGGTACTCATTCTACAAATACCTACAAGGTACCAAGTACCATGCTGGCACAGAGCATGTAAACTTAAACACACCAAAGCCCGCACCTTCAAGGAACACCTTTTAGAATGTGTTATCTGTCCCCTCTATGTCTTTGTAAAAGGACTGTGGAATCCTACAGTGATGGAGGGTCATTAACCTCATTAATAACCCTATCTGGGGAAACTGAGAAGCACAGATGAACAAATTTCTAGTTGACAAAATGTTGGATAAACCAATTTTTGCAAATAATGTCATAATGGAATCTACAGAATTTGAACAGGAGGGCACTATTGTAGTGGTAAAAGCATCTGGAAAGCTTTGTTTATCATTTAGAAATATAGTATGAAATGGCTTTTAAATACATGATCTGTAGCTACAAACAGATGAACACGTAGAACTTGCCACCTGATCAGCTTCAGCTTCAGAAGGGTAGCCATTGTGTTCTTCCTGAATCTCCTGCACAGCACCAGGTGCATGAATAAGAAAAGGCAAAGAGGAGAAAGAGAAACATGTGCAAACAGACAGGTGAAAGGACAGAATTTCTTTTTTAAGGAGACAGTAAGCATGTAAAAGTCGACACACCTTGCACGGCTTTGCAAATCACACTTTCCCCCTTGGGATTAAGGAAAATAACGTGTGGGGCATCTATAGCATCCTTGACCTAAAATGGAGTATCTATTCTGTGTTTGTGTTGGGGTAGAAATATGAAAAGCAAACAAACATCATGGATTTCAAAGAATGTACTATCATGTTTAAAGTCAAGCAATATTATAGCATATAGCAAAAAAAAAAAATAAAAAAATAACAGGCACATAATGTGCTCACATAAAATAAAGCATCCACAGAAACCAAGCAAAGGCCAAAGTCAAGCCAAAATACAAAGGCAATTCAAAGACATGTATTTTAAACACAGTAAGTATTTAAATACTTTAAAGAACGATTATATTGCCCAGGGATCAATTCCAATGCACACATGTACATATCACATGTTAGAGATTATACACACACACACACACACACACACACGAATGTCCATTATTGCTTATTTCTAATGCTGTTATTTATGAATTAATATCATATTAAATATTTCTAATTATTTTATCAACATGCTTCAAAGAAATAGCTAAAAGGTCACATATTCTTATTAAATTTTCCCAATCCCTTTAAAGGTGTATTGTTCTTAATTTCTTCATAGAATCATTTTTTTAAGTTTAAAAATTGAGCTGGGTATGGTGGCTCACATCTATAATCCCAGCAATCTGGGAGGCCAAGGCAGGAATATCACTTGAGCATAGGAGTTCAATCAGCCTGAGCAAAAGTGAAACCTCGTCTAGCCAAGCATGGTGGCGCACACCTGTAGTCCTAGCTACTTGGAAGGCTGAGGCAGGAGGATCACTTGAGCTTAGGAGTTTGAGGTTGCTGTGAGGTATGACTCCACAGCACTCTAGCCTAGGGCAACAAAGTCAAACTCTTCTCTTGTAAAAGATAAATAAAGTTTAAAAATTGGACTTTTAATTCAGCAGGTGGTATAAAGAAAATACCTACTGAAAACAAGATTAGACTCCTTTCTAAAGTTGTATCAAGTTTCTGAAGCTGAAAATATTCAAATTTAGCATAGACATATTTTTGCTTCATGAAACTGGTTCCAATGACTATATTTGTTTAAAAGGCAACGAGTGAAGAAATAGTAAAGATTTTGAAAGGATTTACTGTTTCCCACCTTTTGTTTTGTCAATAAAGTACAATAATTACTTATCCCATTTTGATACTTTATCATCAGATATAATTTAACACACAGTTGGCACAGCTACCCTTCAAGTTAGTGTAATTTTTAAATGCAGCCAGTTTTTCGAAATTACCTTTTTTAAATACAAAGAAAATTCAATCACTCTTTGCTTTAAAACTTTAAAAACAGGAAAATGAATGAGCAAAAAACCCCATACATTTCAAAGTCATGCAAGTGTAAAGCAAAACACTAATATTTGACAATGTGAATTGATGAAGGAAAATGATTCCCACAAGCAAAAGAAAACATGGTGAAAACAATATTAAACAAAGGTAAAATAACTAGAATAACAAAAATTTGGGTTAGTCCACTTATTTCTTGTACTACATTATTGGCTTCAATAAAAATAAAATTTTAAACTGAAATTATTAAATGATACTGTCAAAATCCACACTGTTTTCATTTAATGTTAAATAGGTTAATTTTCAATGTCTGATACTATCTATGGCTTAAATTCATGCACGTTACCAATCTTTGTCTTGCTTTATGAATACTCTGAAATAAAGGGAAGGAAAATCATGAGGAGAATATAAGCAATAATCTATTATAACTGTATTTTAAAAACTGCTAACTTAGATTGATGTTGCTAAACTTATCTTCAAAATCAGCACTGCAGCTTTTTGGATTCAACATGCAGACACAAAATGAGTTGAAATCTTGCTTAGATAGGACAACCAGCTGACCACTTTTGGGGGGAGTTGTTGAATTATTTACCATGAATTACATAATAAACAAGGTTAAAAGAGGGCTCAATAGCCATAGCCTTATAAACCCCTGCCATGAACATCCATCTGGTTATAATTCACATACAACAAAAGTCAGTATTGCACATTGGCAACAATTTCAGCATCCTGCCCTCACACACATTGGCTTTTATTGCACATAAAAACATTATAACAAATAAAGCATTTCTAGTGAACACTTAAAGCCATGACACAGCAGAGCAAATTCATCAGAGTGACTCAACCCGTGAGAGGGTAAAGAACACTAAATATAGACTAAGTGTTTGAGAAAGCACAGACACACACGAGCAGGAGGCCCATCTGTGAAAGCCAAATAGCCTTACCCTTATATCAGGCCTCCTGAAAACCTGTTAGTTAAAATACAGAACATCATTATCATGGACACATTTAGTAATGACCTGTGAAAGATACCATTAGTTCAACAGCCCATTCCCTAAGAAACATCATAATCCTCCAAATAAAACAACGAGATCAATCCTAACACATTTTTCCTCTAAGTTTCATTCGGTGTCAAATCAATCCTAACACATTTGTCCTACGATGTTCAGAGAAGTCTATGATTTAGAGAAACATGTCACCCTTCAGCAAAGACCAACTACATTATTTTGAACACAAAGCCCTCTGTCAAGTGCTATTACAAGCTACTGTGAACAGGCTGTGTTTAAAAAGTTCATTTGTTTTTCTGTAGGAAAAACTGAATGCACTTTCCCCACAGAAACAATGATAGAAAAAGGCAGTTTTGTGCCCAAATGAGCCCACAAAAACAAAACCAAGAAAACCACAGAAACCCCCACATTGGACCCAGAGCACAGCTTAGCTATATAGCATTAATGGTATCACAAAACTGAGTTAACCACAAAGCTTAATCTGCTTTCTATTGAAATTACATCTGTCAAGTCATACTCAGGACTCAAGAACTAAAGCCGCCCCACTGAGAGTAGAGTGGTAAGGGGGAACGCTTCACATGGGAGGAGGCCGTGCCTGATCCTGGAGGAGAGGGGAAGTTGAGCTTTATTCAGTCAGGACAGTGATTCCAGCAACATGATTCCTGTGCCTGTGAAACCTAATTGCAGCGTATACATTTGCAGAGCCCTGCGCAGAGGACACAGCCCACAGAATGCATAGAACTTTTTTCTTCTTTTGCTACAGCCTTCTCAGACTCCAGCTGGCATCACCCGCATCAACAGGGATAGATCTTTTGAAAAGTAAATACTGTAGTTGTGATAATCTATGGAAAACTTCAATCATCTCTCTTCCCTGATCCAAAATCTAACCTTATTCTAACCACTGAATATTTTATGAAAAAAAAAGCATTAGAAAAACAAATTACTGGAGGTTCTTAATTAGCTTTATGATTGCAGTCAGGATGCATAAGATCGCCTGAACATGAAGATACAGACTTCAAAGAGCACTGCATCATCATTAAGAGAAAATACTCTTTGAAGTCAAAAAGGTATTATGAATCAGTGAGAATTAAGGCCCAGACACAAGGTAGTAAACATAGACTATTCAGACTAAGAAACTTCAACTGGGCTTTGTTGGGGTGGGGGGAAGCAAGATGTTTACTGTAATTGTGGTGATGGTTTCCCATGGATGATCAGCACTCACAAAATCCTATCTTTTAAATATGTGAAGTTTATAATTTATTAACTACACCTCAAGAAAGTTGGCAGAAAATATAACACATGCTTCTGTCAATTAAAATAAAATCAGAAAGTCATCTGGAGCCTCATACACCAGTAATAACCATACGTAACTAGACCTATTTTTAATTCTCCTGAGCATTGATTCTACCATGGCAAAATATGGTTACACCTCTATATCTTAACTTGTCAACCTGAAACAGTGCTTACTGCCCTATTTTAATAGATGAGAAAATAAACTCTCAAACTACTACTTTCCTCTTCCCAGTCTCTGCTGATTGGAATTTTAATTTTTAGTTCCGATGTTTTCCTTCAGTAGCTGCATCACAAGAAATGCTCATGACTTTTATGTTCCAACTACTCTTGTAAGGACTTTATTAACTTATTTGATTCTCAGAACAACCTTGTAAGATAAAAACTATTATTGGCCCTATTTTTTGATAAGAAAATCAAGGCACACTTAAGTAATTTGGCTGGGTTCAAGGTGGCAGAGCAAGTCTGGCTCCGGATTTTACTCTTAACAACTCTGTTGTATTGCCTCAGCATAGTGTCTTTATAATTAGCACATTCACACTACAGTCCTAAAACTGTATTTTGACTGCTAAAATGTACCTATCTCCTAACTCACCTCTGGTTTGTTGAAGAAATCAACACCACTACACCCATTCCTCCCCCTTCTTACCTCCAAACCTCCTTTGTAGCATGCTATATTATTTTCACACTTGTTTATACTACAATTATGGATGCTGTCTATAAATTGATAGTAAAAAATCAAATACTAAAAAACAACATTCACAGTAAAACCTTTATAGATACAAATAGGGCAAGTGATGCACTTCATATGTGAGAGATAGACCTCCTTGTCAATAAGCCTTTGCTCTGGAAGGAAAACTAACTTGAAAATTTGGAAGGAAGGGGGCATAAATCATGTAATTCTGTAATTACTGTAATGACAGTCTCTTATTTTATCATGAGAGGCTTACCCGAAAGTCCCTAAATGTGTTTTCTCTGTTCACTTTGCCCCTCTCCTGAAATAAGCCATGTGAGGCACTCATAGCCGTTCATTTCCCCCTTGAATCTGATTCTGATGGAAGCCAGAGAGAATAGTGGTTTCATTTTTTAAGTCAGGAGGCCAAAGGGCCTCACCAGGGATACAGGGCTTCCTAATGCCTACATTCTGGGCCTCAGTTTCTACAAAGAAAATGAAGGGCATCTACAGGATGACTGCATGGCTCCAACCAGTTCTAAAGTCGAAGGTGCTGGATTATCTAATCCTCATTAAAAGACTTAAGGAAATGTCTTCCAAAGGAAGGTTTACAAAGGCAAGTAGTTAAAAGAATGAGCTTTGGAGTCAAACCCTGGCTCCACCACTTATCTACTGGCTACAGGACCCTGCGTGAGCCTGGCACCCCGGTAGTCTTCTTAGTCTCCTCTAAATTGGCAATGCCAAGTGCATGCTCCCCCTCCCACCAGGATCAAATCAGTTAAGATAATGTATATCTTATGAATGAATGAATACTTATGTACCTGGGGTACATAAGTAACTTTTTTAGTTGATGGGTCTCAACTGTCTCAAGTTAGACAACTATCTAGACCTGCCTCATATCTCCTTCCTCAATTCCTATACATGCCAAGAACCTATAACTAGGTGTTAAAAAGTTGTTAGTGACCTTAATAAATTTAACAAAACAATCACACTCCTCAAAAGTTAACTACAAATGTACCTTCCCTTATCATGTGCTACATGGCTTTCAGTGAATGAACAAACAACAAAAATTAAATTTGTGGCTGGGTGCAGGGGCTCGTGCCTATAATCCTAGTACTCTGGGAGAATGAGGCAGGAGGATCCTTTGAGCTCAAGAATCAAGACCAGGGTGTCGCCTATGGCTCAGTCAGTAAGGCGCTGGCCCCATATACTGAGGGTGGCGAGTTCAAACCCAGCCCCGGCTGAACTGGAACAAAAAAATAGCTGGGTGTTGTGGTGGGTGTCTGTGGTCTCAGCTCCTCAGGAGGCTGAGGCAAGAGAATGACCTAAGCCCAGGAGTTGGAGGTTGCTGTGAGCTGTGTGACGCCACAGGCAATAAAGTGAGACTCTATCTCTAGAAAAAAAAAAAAAATTCAAGACCAGCCTGAGCAAAAGCAAGACCTTGTCTCTACTAAAAATAGAAAAATTAGCCAGGTGTTGTGGTGGGTGCCTGTAGTCCCAGCTACTGGGGAGGCTGAGGCAGGAGATCCCTTGAGCCCAGGAGTTTGCAGTGGCAGTGAGCTATGATGGTGCCACTACACTCCAACCTGGGTGACAGAATGAGTCTCTGTCTCAAAAAAAAAAAAAAAAAAAAGAGAGAAAAAGAAAATGAAAAAGAAATGAGTATATCTGTTATTGAACTAGTAGAAGGACAATTACTGATATTCTTTCTGTTAACTATATTCTAACACCTTTATTAGAATAACTATGTTTTTCATTCATACAATACTTCTGATATATCGTGACTTGTTATAAATACTAACTATAATATTAAATTTATTTTCCATGCAATATAGAATTATTCAGCAGTCAGTAACAATCTTGACTTTCTCAAATTAAACTTTTAATTTTGACATACATATAGATTCACATGCAATAGAGAACAATAATACAGAAATTCCATGTACCAGTCACCTAATGTCCTCAATGGTAGCATATTACGAAACTATAGTACAATATCAGAACCAGGATATTGACGTTGATACAATGAAGATGCAGAAAATTTCCTCACCACAGGGATCCCTACTGTTGCCCCTTTCTAGCCACATCCACTTCCCTCTGTTTCCCCACTTCCTGGCCCCTGGCAACCACAACTCTGTCTCCATTTCTATAATTTTGCCATTTGAAAAATGTTATATAAATAAAATAATACAGTATTTAACCTTTTGGTATAGACATTTTCCACTCTGCCTAATGCCCTAAGTTTCATAAGAGTTGTTATATTTCTTTCTTCTTATTGTTAGTAACATTTCATGGTATGGATATAGGACAGTTTGTTTAACAATGCACCTGCTGAAGAATATCTGAGTTGCTTCCAGTTTTTAGCTATTATGAATAAAGCTGTTAAAAATATTAATGTACAGATTTTGATGTGAACATAAGATTTCACTTCTCTAGGAAAAATGCCCAGGGGATAAAAAAAAGAAAAATGCCCAGGAATACAACCACTACGTATGATAGCTGACAAACTGTTTTCCAAAGTGGCAGTACCATTTTACATTTTTACTAGCAAGGAATGATCCTATTTCTCTGCATTTGGTATTGTCACCGTTTTTTAATTCTAGCCATAGGTAAGTATTGGTACTATATTGTGACTTTAATTTGTATGTCTGCTATTGGGTAACAATGTTGAACATCTTTTCATTTGCTTATCTGCATGTGAGTATCCTCTTTGATAAAGTAGCTCTTCGTATCTCTTGCCCATTTTCTAACTGGATGGTTTGATTTTTTTCTTTTTTACTGTTGACTTTTGAGCCTCCTTTATATATTCTGGACACTAGTCCTTTGTCAGATATGAGGTTTACAAGTATTTTCAAAGTCTGTAACTTTTCATCCACCTAACAGGGTCTTTCACAGAGCAAAGCTTTTAAATTTTGGTCAGTTTTTTCTTTTATGGATTGTACTTTGGGTATCAAGTCTAAGAACTCTTTACCTAGCCCCAGATCCTTAACATATTCTATTTTCTTCTTAAAGGGTTAAATTTTGACATTTTTAATCCATTTTTACTTTATTTTTGTATAAGATGTGAGACTTAGATTAAGATTCTTTTTTTTTCCCTATAGATGTCTAATTACTCCAGCACCATTTGTTGAAAAAGCTGCTTTCTCCATTAAATTCATTTTGTGTCCTGGCAAAAGAGAAAATCAGCTGAGCATATTTCTGTGGGGTCACTTCTGGGCTCCCTGTTCTATTCCATTGATCTATGTGTCTATATCCCTGCCCAACAGTCTTGATTACTGCAGCAACATCTTAACATCATGAAGACTGGTTCCTCCTATTTTATGCTTCTTCAAAATTATTTCAGCTATTCAAGTTCCTTTGCCTTTCCATGTAAACTTTAGAATAATCTTGCCTGTATGTACAAAAGTTCTTTCTGGGATCTTGATGGGAATTGTGATATGCTTGTATATCAATTTGGGGAGAAATGACAACTTTACTATGTTGAATCATCCATATACATGGACATAGTATATGTCTCCAAAATTTAGATCTTTGATTTCTTTCATAAAAACTTGGTAGTTTCAGGGCAGCACCTGTGGCTCAAAGGAGTAGGGCGCCGGCTCTATATGCCAGAAGTGGCAGGTTCAGGCCCAGCCCCGGCCAAAAATAGCAAAAAAAAAAACAGTAGGTACAAGTCCTGTTCGTGTTTTTGTTTGTTTGGTTTGTTTTTTGTAATTTCAGATTAATATGAGGGTACAAAAGTTTAGGTTACATTGTTTTTGTTTCTAAGGTATAACTCAAATTGTAGTTGATCCCTTCACGTTTTGTTAGATTTATATCTGCTTTGGTTTGAATGTGTTCCCCAAATTTCATAAGAAAATATTTGCAAATCACATGTCTGGCAAGGTGTTAATATCCAGAACATATAAAGAACTATATCTCAAAAGTAACAAAAAAAAACCCTCCAAACATCCCAAATAACAACTGTTGGCAAGAATGCCAAGAAATTGGAATGCTTATGCACTGTTGGAGAGAATGTAAAATAGTAGAGCTACTGCTATGGTTTGAATGTGTCCCTCAAATTTTATGTTGGAAACTTAATCCTGAAATATGTATGTTGATTGGAGGTGGGGCTGTTAAAAGGCAATTAGGATTAGATGAGGTCATCAGGGTGGAGCTCCCATGATGGGACTGGTGGCTTTATAGGAAGAAAAGAAACCTGGGTTAGCATGTTGTTCTTTCCATCATGTGATGCCTCCTGCCATGTCATGATGCAGCATGAAAGCCCTGACCAGATGCTGGCCCCTCAATCTTGGACTTCTCAGCCTTCAGTACTATAATAAATGTATTTATTTTCTTTATAAATTAGTCAGTGATATTCTATTACAGCAGCAGAAAATTTAATTGTTATGATGCTAATGTAAATGATACTGTGTTTATAAATTTTGTTTCCATGTATTGCTAGTATATGGAAATACAACTGATTTTTCAATATCTTGTATCTTGTGACCTTCCTAATCTCACTTTTTACTTCTAGAAGGTTTTTGCTTACTATGTTCTTCCTTCCTTCCTCATATTTCAAGATTCCTCCTTTTATTGTTTCCTTTCTGTTCAGAGAACTTCCTTTAGTCATTCTTGTAAGATAGGTATGCTGGTGATAAATTGAAGTTTTCCTTCATCTAAAAATGTCTTGATTTCCCCTTAATTCCTCAAGCATATTTTCACTGGCTTGACAGTTTTGGCATTTTAAAAATGTGCCACTTGGGCAGCGCCTGTGGCTCAAAGAGTAGGGCACTGGCCCCACATACCGGAGGTGGTGGGTTCAAACTCAGCCCTGGCCAAAAACTGCAAAATAATAATAATAACAATAAATAAATAAATAAATTAAATAAAAATAAAAATAGGGTAGTGCCTGTGGCTCAAAGGAGTAGGGCACCAACCCCATATGTCAGAGGTGGTGGGTTCAAACCCTGCCTTGGCCAAAAACTGCAAAATAAAAATAAAAATAAAATAAAAATGTGCCACTTCCTTTTGACCTCCATGGTTTCTGATAAGAAATCCACTGCCATTAAAATTAATTTTTCTTGAGATAAGATATTATTTCTGTTACTGCTTTCAAGATTTTTCCTTTTTTTTAGTTTTCAGAAGTTTGACTATAATGTGTCTTGGCAGGGATTTGGGGGTTCCTCTTGTTTGGGGCTTGCTTAACTTTTTGAATCTATAGGCTTACATCTTATGACAAATTTGAGAAGTTTTCAGCCATTATTTCTTCAGGCACTTTTTCATCCCCACCCCCTTCTTCTCCGTCAGGACTTTGATGGCACAAATGTTAAAGCTGTAGTTACAGTCCCATAGGGCCCAAAGGCTCTGTTCACTTATCTCTCATTCTCCCATGCTCTCACTCAGATTGGGTAATTTCTATTGTTTTGTTTCCAACTTCCCAGATACTTTTCTCTTTGCTCTCTATTGTGGTGTTGAATCTATCCAATGAGTTTAGTTCAGTTATTGTATTTTCTAGTTTTAAAATTTCCAGTTGGTTCTTCTTTATCTCTCACATTTCTTTACTGAAACTTTTCTATTTCTTTTCTTTCACTTTCTATTTTTTCATTGTTTCAAGCATATTTATTATTGAAGCAATTTTATGATAGCTTCTTTAAATTCTAACATCTCTGTCATCTCAGTTTTAATATCTGTTGATTCCCTTTTTTCACTCAGTTTGAGATGTTCTTTGTTCTTGGTATAAGTGATTTATAATTGAAATCCGGACATTATGTTTTGAGACTGTGGATCTTATTCAAACCTTTATTTTTAGCTGGCTTTGTCTAATACTGCTCCAGTAGAAGAATGAGGGTACTGCTTCATTCATTCATTCTAGGTAGGGACAGGAGTCCAGGTTTCTCACTCAGACTCCACTGACACTGGAGGTTATGGGGGGATGCCTGGTTACTACTGAGCAGGGGTGAGAGTTCTAGCTCCCAGCTAGGCTTCCACATAAACCCTCTGGCTGACAAGGAAAGGGGTGCCTCATTATTACCCCCCATATGGCCTTCAGTGACACCACAGTGGATGGGGTAACCTCCTTATCAATGGATGGTAGTAAAATCCCTGACTCTCTTCTAGGTCTCCTCTTACACCACTCTTGGCAGGAGGTTGTTATGCCTCATAACAGCCTGGCAAGGGTGGAATCCAGGTTTCCCAATTGGCTTTGCTGGCAGAAGTAGGGCCACGATATTTTCTCTGCTGTTTGGCTGGACTAGAATGGTTAGTGTATAAAAGTTTCCTTTTTGCTAGGCTGCCCCTTTTCTTGTCCTCAGGCTAGACAGAGTAGGTTTTTCTTACCTGTATCTGTTGGTATTTCCAAGTGGATGGCTTTCTCAACAATGAATCTAGGATATAAGAGTATTTGGCAAAAACAAAACCCAGGGAATTCACAACTCTATCATTCCTTAGGTCCTGAGGTCCCTAGCCAATCTGCCTCTTCTTTCTACCTTTCTGTGTTTTTATCTTTATTTTATAGATAATGTCCAGAGTTTTTAAGTGTATTTAGTGTGACGAATAAGAGCAAGTACATCTGCTCCATTTTTATAGAAGCAGAAGTCCAAGTTTTGACATTTTCAAGAAATAATTCTTTCTCACAAAACCCTTGGTAGATAGGATAGCACTTTTCAAACTGGAGGCCTACAGTAGCAGAGTTTTGTTTCTTTAAATATCTAATTGCTTTTAGGGGGGCGTGTTGTGTTCTCCAGTTCTCCATGGCACTCCCCCATGGAGTGTTAAATATCCCATGTAGGCATCTGAGTTTGTAGCCTTCAATTTAATAAGTAAGTTTTGAGGCCAGCCTATTGACAATGGATTACAGGCACAGATTCTGAAAGATCATGCTCAAGTCTCCCTTTCCATAGACTAGCACCTAACCCAACTAGCACCTAACCCAAAGATCATACTCAAGTCTCCCTTTCTATAGACTAGCACCTAACTCAATTTAAGAGATAATAACCAAGGCCCACCTTTCTCATATACTGCTTCTGCCTTCCCTCCAATCCCTTCTAGAAATTCTGTCAAGAATCCTGACTTTAATTACTGTACTATCCTGTCCAATTATTAAACTTAGTACAGCACCTTCTCCATTTTCTCCTTTATCTTCAGAGTATTTAGAGAAGAGTTTGGCTATTCTGTATGTGCATATGAGGGGAAGAGAAAGAGAAGAGGAACAGAGAGGCAATGATGATAATGGACCCAGAGAAAGGAAGATGATCTCATTAAAACAACAATGTCCTAATTTCCATATGGCTGGCCAGAGTCAGATCCTTTTGGACATAATTGAAGAATGTTGTAGAAAGAAAGGTATTTACAGGTCTATAATGTAATCCATTCCCTTTCATCTGTACAGATAAGAGTCACAAAGTTAAAAAATACAGACTACTCCCTCATGTTCCCTCTTCCTGGCCTAGTTCTACTTTCTAAACAATGTGAGCTGTGAACAACTGTGTCACTTCTACTAATAGTTCCTAAAAATGTTTCATTATAATCTGTAACTATATTATTTCATCTAATTTATGGAAGATTACATTCAGATCTTGTTCTCAAATTTTTTGGCAAATTCAAGAGAGATTTTTTATGTCTGTTGGCTTAGTAAAAATGAAAGTAACTGAGTTGGTAGTGTGGGTGGGGAGGGCCAGTAAAACAAAATATTTTATTACATTTTGTCCAGTAATCTTTATCATCAGGTTAACTTTCAGGATGACTTGGTATTAAAGCACACATTTATCAATTTCACTGACCTACAATGCAACATAATAGTTCTCGAGTCTTTCAGCTGGGACACTGTTTACTAAACTTCTGTCATTTCACATACCACCTCTTCAAGTTTGGCTTGCTATGTCACATACTACCTATACTAAAATTTATATTTGTCTTTATATTGATTTAAAATTCACTCCTTTTTTATACTTTTCCTGCTCTAAACAATATCCATTAAATCAAAAGTTTGATGTGCTAGTTTTTCTAATACACAATAAAATAATTACATAACTACTAAACTATGTCCATGGACATACCATCTAAACTTATTTCATGTGATATCACTGATACTCACACTACACTTTGGATGAACTGGTCTGACTGATAATTTATATGAGTAAATAATAAAATAACTGTTCTCCAACATCTAACTTGAGTTAATTATTCTAATTTGTAGGAATGTACCAGAAATACATGGTCCTATAATTAATTTCAACAGATATCAACCTAAGAAGCCTAGGTTTTCAGATTTCATTCTGCATAAGAAATGCATGAGACACATGATACCCTCCCCTGCAGATTCTGATTCACTATATCTGGGATGGGGCCCAGGAAGCCGCAATTTTACAAGCACTCCTGGAAGTGCTACTGCAGAAAGACCACATTTGGAAAAATAAGTGTTTAGGGGTGGGACAAAATTTAAAAAGCACTCTAGCTTTTCAATAAGATGGCTTGGGTTTAAATCCCAAGTCTAACGTTTCAACACTAAGCAAATGACTTAACCTCTCTAGGCCCCAGTTTTCCTCATCTGTTAAATGATGATTATAATAATAGCTATCTTATTGGAGTTTTTTTGTTTTCTTTTCTTTTTAATAAACAAGGTCTCACTATGTTGCCCAGGCTAGAGTACAGTAGCTTTTTACAAGCATGATCAGAGTGCACTAGGGCCTCAAACTCCTGGGCTCAAGCAATGCTCCTCCCTCAGCCTCCTATGTAGCTGGGAACTAAAGGCTTATGCCACTGCACCCAACTTCACTGAGTTATTTTAAGGCTTAAAAGGATGACATGTCAAAAAGCATTACAAAAACATAGAGCCCTATATTTGCTAAAGAGTTGATGACAATGATGATGATATCAGACCACTCTCAACAGCCTACAACTCAGAAGTCAATCAGCATTTCAAATAAGATGTAAGCACTCTATAGATATAACCATCTGTTCCCATTTAATTACTGATGTTGAATTTAATATATAATAAATTAGCCCCCAAATTAAGTGTGCATTTCAAATAAGATATTTATATAATAGTTAATTTCAAATACTATTGACTATTGACTCTAACTTAAATCCTCAAGGAACTTTCTCTGGTTAACCCCATGCAATGGCTCCCATGCCAGGAGGATCCAAAAGGCCCATCTTGGTTACCCTGATTTTAAGAATTGCTTTATAAGTAGCATGTACAATTATCCTGTGGTTTAGAAATATTTTATGGTCTTATTATTTTAAAAAATCTCAAAGAAAGCATAACAACTCCTAAATTATAAATTTAACGCCAACCTTACAGATTTAGCTATAGGGAAAATATGAAAAGATAGTTACAAAACATGCTCTCTTACAGTAATTCATCAAAGGCTATAGCTACAATTTTATATAGAGAATTTGAAATTTAATTTCTAAAATAAAGAAAAGCCTTATTTTTTTCCTGAATACCATCTGTTAAACCATTCCAACATGAGATAATTCTGCTACACAACATTTGTAAGTTGACTAAAATGGAAAAATCTTAGCTGCTTCAAGTTAAAGTACAGATTCAGGCTGATCTATTAATGTAATGTTAGAAAGCTATGCCCACAGTCAATATCCAATCTTTTACAGAACCTGTAAAATACTAACAACTATTCAACTACAATGAAAACATTATAGTTAACTCATAATTGTCCTTAAAGGAAACCACTTCAAGGTCTGAGAGCTAATTCTCTGCTAATATGAGTCCTCTAGACTCTCCACTCAGAAGTAAGTTTCTTAGCTAAGGTGGGATAATAGGACAACTGGGACTAGTGAAATCTGAGGCTGCTCAGTCGCTAGCCACTCAGGTATCAGTGATACAGGAAATGCTTCTCCCACCTGGAGAAAATATGTTTGCCTAGTTAGGTTTTAAGGACGAGGAGCCCCAAGTATATCCTTTGTGGGGAAACATGAACACCAAATAGCAATGAAAATTATTAAGAAATATACTGTTACTCGTCTAGCTGGGCAGATTATCTAACGTCTACCAGGCCACAGCTATGTCTTCCTTTGATAGGCATAATCAATAGCATCTGCTGACTTGGATGAAGCAAGAGACAGCATCATAACCAAATCTCAATTTTTTGGCCTCTTGAGTCAGTTTCTGCACTTGAGCTAAAGAGGGACTGAGGCTAAAGTCTCTAAACGAGGAGCAACTATTAAGAATTAATTAGGATCTGTATTATAATTCTTGGACTATTTACTTGTAACAGTTGACTTCTGGCAAAGACTATGATTCTGAGATACTGTTTACTGGTGATAGTCCATGATACCAAATGTATTTCAAATATATTTGTGAAAAATAAATCATCTCTTACCAGTAAAAAAAAATTACTATAATAAACTGAAACCTCAATTCAAGCAAACACTGCTACTGAAATGCAAATGTGGTTTCATTGAATGTACCCATTAATAGTTCATTGACATTAAAACAAAGTTAGTCTTTAGCCTTAACAAAGATGGAGCAAGAGATTTTTCTTGTTTGTTAATTGATTCAGTAAGTATTTAGCTAGGTGTGTGGCTCACACCTGTAATCCCAGCTGAGGTGGGTGGAGTGCTGGAACTCAAGAGTTCTAGACCACCCTGAGCAAGGGCAAGATCCAACTCTACTATAAAATTGAAAAAACAAATAACTACTAACCAGGCGTTGTGGTGAGCACCTGTAGTCCCAGCTACTTGGGAGGCTAAGGCAAGATCTCTTGAGCCAAGACTTTGAGGTTCCTGTGAGATATGCCGCCACGGCACTCTACCCAGGGCTACAGAGTGAAACTCTGTCCCAAAAAAAAAAAAAAAAAAAAAAAAAAAAAAAAAGGTATTCACTGAGTACCTATTGTGCTCCAGGATTATGCTGGGAAACCAGTGGTGAATTAAAGAGCCCCACTCTCTGCCAACAAGGAACTTCACTCTTAACTTTAGAATAACCAGGAACCCAACGTTTAAAATAAACAAGAAGAGATTTCTCACTTCAATAAGGCCTAAAAAATAAAGCTGTCCATACAATAGGTTTTGAGATTTTGCAGGGTTTTTTCTTTTTTTTGCATTCTAGTATCACAGGTTAATGCTGAATACTCAAAGATAATATGTAAATATAAAAACAAATTCTGAAGTTAGAGAAATACTGTACATCAAGGTATTTTCTGAAATTCAGAACACTAACAAAGAAAATACATGCATTTATTATAGTAAAATGAAACTCAGTTTTAAAAGAATAAGCATAATCTAAAACTAGCTTTTCCTCTAAATTGCAAACTATGATCCCATATCCTGCATACTGGTAAAATTTCTTTTCTAAATTTTTTCTTTCATCCATATTACTAAGCAAATGGTAGTTAAGCATCAAGGGGCAAAAGGTTCACTTGAAATAAAAATGCAAAGCTTCTTGGCTACTTAATATACTAAAAATTAATTAAGCACTGAATGTTGCTTACCTTATAATCTCTGGATACATTTTCTGATGTCACTGAACCTGAAATCTGACTAGAAATTGTAGCTGCTATAAGCTGTTTACACCATTCAACATGTGATCCTGTAGGACTAAAAGAAATAGCATTATTTAAAAAACTTCAAAATATAGGCTTTAGTTGAAAAAATGATCACTGAATAGGGATATATGCACATTTCTTTTTATATTAATGAACTTTTATTAAACTATTTGGTTACTTTTACATTTAACACAAGAATTGAAATAGTGACTGAAGTAGGAAATAAGATTAGGTCCCAGGTTAATTTTACATGACTCAACCAATGTTTTTAAAAACAAGTTTAAGATTCTAGTTGTTAGACAGTTTGAAAAGCTATTCTCTCTCACTTATTGGAATTTTACTCTATTACAATTATATTGAAGAAATATTCTTTATATATATAGAAAATGAATTCTATTTTTTTTTTTTTTTGAGACAGAGCCTCAAGCTGTCACCCTGGAGAGAGTGCCGTGGCATCACAGCTCACAGCAACCGCCAATTCCTGGGCTCAAGTGAGTCTCCTGCCTCTGCCTCCCAAGTAGCTGGGACTACAGGCGTCCACCACAACGCCCGGCCATTTTTTGGTTGCAGCAGTCATTGTTGTTTGGCGGGCCCGGGCTGGATTCGAACCCTCCAGCTCAGGTGTACGTGGCTGGCGCCTTAGCCCGTTGAGCCACAGGCGCCGAGCCAGAAAATGAATTCTAAAGTGAAATATTGATGTTATAGCATATGATTTTCAAACATTCAATCAATTTTGTACTATAGTTTTATATCCAGAAAATAGTATACTTTTGAATGAACTAAAGAGACTGTTAGTGGAATAAAGATGACCATGTTATTTAATAAAGAACAGACTAGAAAAATGACATTGTATGTGTAGTACTAATGCTACCTTATATTTTAGTAAGTACTCTGAGAATTTACAAAAGGCTCTTCCAGATTTATTGTAATATATTGGATTCTTACAACAATGGAGTGGCAAGAAGGCAGAACAGGAAATAGCCAAGTTGTTTTTGAGAAGAAAAAATTGAGGCACAGAGGGGACATTCCCTGTTAGAAAGTTGCTGTCCTTTCATAGCACTATACAACCTATAGTGGCCGATCCACTGACCTGAAGCCAGAAGCATACATGCTAGCCAACTGCTTTAAATGAAAACACAACAATGCAAAGAAAAGTAGCATCTTCCACTTCCACAATGCTCTGAAGTGTTCAAAGCATTTCTCTACATGTAGCTTCACCCAGCCTCACAGTGACCCATTTTCCAGATGAGAAAACTTCCAGAAACGCTCCAGTTTTGCCTACAGTCACATAGCTGGCAAGTGGTCAGGCTGTGCTCACCTGACCTAAAAGACCATAAAAGCAAACTGGGCAGTGAGAGAATTAACAATTGCCCGTAGGGGCCAGGCTGCTATCCTGATTCATCAAGACACCGAAGAAATCAAGCTAACAGGCAAAAGATGCTTATGAAAATTTACCTTACAGGTAGCTGTTGCTGTAAATAACATTTCAGGCCTTTAAAAAGTCACATCATTTATTAAGTCCATACTCACATATCTGAAGGATAGAAACACCAGACAATTCATATAAAATGACCTAAACAGTAATCTAAATTCCAATCTGTAATCAAGACAGCCCAGAGGTTATCTGTATGGTTGAAAATATAAGTAACAGCACTTGCTGTGTGGGCTGAAATCCCTGTCACATGCCAGGAAATCTATTTACTGCAATTTTGAACTAAGAGAGAGAGGAAAGGAAAAAGGAATTTGGATTTCCCTTTTATAGGCTAAGTCACTTTTATTGGCTGCTTATATCATACTGTTCCTGTCATAATGCCTTTTTCTCTGTCAGCACCCATCCAGCTGCATGTAGGAAGAAACTGTAGAAACCCAAATACTAACCATGAGTAACCTGTTATTACCATTTGCACACCATCCCTTCCCCCTTTTGCTGATAAGGACACTTCTCTCTACTTTGGGGAACTGCCTTTCCCGACTTCATAGGATTCTGTGCAGGAAAGGGAAGGACAGGGCTGACTGCTTCCTCCTCCTTTCCCCCCGTGTAGATAGGTTACCCAAGCTTGGCCGATCCCAGGCTTTCCACTTAGATCCTGAACAGTGCGGATGTGACCCAGAGATACTGGAAGCCACTCTCTACTCTGACCATCTTGAGGAACCCACAGAGATAAAAAGTGAGACCAAAAAAGAAAAAAAATAAGAACAAGAAAGGGGGAGTGAAAGGGGGAGTACAAACGAAGGTGCTTAGTGACAAGGCCAGAGGCCGCAGAGGAGATGTTCAGCCCAGGTTTATTGAAAGGAGAGGATGACCCACCTGGGCAGTTCAGTTAGAGACCCCTTTTATATGGGGCTGTGGGCAGTGGGCAAATTTCACAGCTGGTCTGGAAAGTTAGGATCCTTTGGCACAAACTTCTGGGGGGTGGGGCTAGCCAGATCCTTTGTGTTGTTGTCTGTTGTCTTTGGAGGAAAGAAAGAGGAGGAGGAGGGGAAAGGGTTTCTTTCTATGTGGCTGCCTTAGGTCCCCCAACATTCCTGACTCTTGTTAAAAAGGGTGATGAGGACAATAGTCTGTCTTCTGAAATTGCTTCTGGCTAGACAGGGCCATAGTTGTCCTCAGTGGGATGAGCTGTGTATTGGTAGGGCTGCGTGGGTTTGGGGTATATCTTTCCGGAAGTCCTGACTGATTACACTGTTTTCAACCTGCGACCCTGGCTCCAATTGCTTGTGGCCATCCCTCCTCCTATCTGGGGCAGTTATATGAGTCAAGGCATCTCCTTTTGGCTTAAGCTAGATTGAACTTTTTTTCCACCTGCAACTGGAAGTGTCCTGTCCAATGCAGTTACACACAGTGTGGTAGAGTGGGCTACAAGACAGGAGGCCTGGATGCAAGCCCTATTTTTGTCATCAGCTAGCTCCATGACCTTCAGCAAAACACATCCACTTACAGGACTGCATTCATCATTGTTAAGAGAAGTACACATCCAGAAGGGAGATGAGGGCCCCACAGTGGAGGGGCATGGCCAAGCCACAACAGTAGAGTCAGGCTCGTCCACTCTAGGGGTCACTCTTCCAAGAGCGTGAATCAGAACTTGTGCTGATGACAAGGCTGAGAAGGGAGGCCATGTTTCCTCTTCCTCTCTCTTCTCTGTAGTCTGTGCAATTGCCCTCCACACTCCTGGTATCAGCAACCATTTGCACGCTAGAGGCTCCCAGGCTGGACTCCCCTGATTTTGATGCCAACATTCCTATAAGACATTGCCACTGGTCTGGCCCAGAGCTGCTACCAACTCAACTTGTGCCAGCATCAGCCACTCAGCCTTGCAACCTAACTCAAGGTAAGGCACAGCCAGTTAGCCAGCCACTGTAGAGCAAAAAGACACTGTTTGCCTTAGAGTCCACCTGCCACTTCCCTCTCATATGTGAATGTGTCTCTCTGGTGACCACTCACCAGATTGGGTCTCTCTTACCTGCTAAGCATCTTGGCATACTGCCCTATTCCTAATCCGATTCCCTGTTCCAGACTCCATTATTCTTCATGTACTCCACCTTTCTCATGAATTTAAGCCCCATCTGCGTGCCAATGCCTCTAAAACTTAGGCTTCCAGCCCAGACACTACCCCTGAACTCCAGGCTCATATAAACCAACTGCTTCTATGACATCTGCTCTGGGATATAATTGGCATCTCATAATTGATATGTTCAAAGCAAAGAGCCTGCTGTCTCCTAACCCTGATCCACTTGGAGTGACTTCTCCATCTCAACAACACCACTTTTCCACAAGCTAAATGCCTGGGAATTCTCCTTGCAGCTTCTCTCATACCCAAGAACCCATCCTCAGCAAACCCTACCGGTTCTAACCTGCAGGTCTTCAAATTATATCTAAAATGTGGCCACTTCTCCCCTTCTCCACTGATAGCTCTGGGCTGCCATCCTCACTTGGCCTATGGCAATAGCCTACTACCTACTAGCCTCTCGGCTTCAACTCCTTCCCCTCCATTGTCCACACAACGGAGCCTAGTGAAATCTATATCAGATCATTCACTCCTCTGTTCCTCCAAGGCTCTCCCTCACCTGCTTCTGTGACTTCCTTAACTTCGTTCCTTACTGTTCCCTCCCTGCTAGTGACACCCAGTCTCCCTGCTAATCTTTGAATATTTCACTCCCACTCCCACCCAGGGCCTTTGTTCAGGCCTCTGCCTAGAATGCCTCACCCAAAGTATCTATAGGGTTGGACCCCTCCCACCTTGGAGGTATTACTCAAAAGTCACATTTCTCAGGCTTTCCTTGATCATCAAAAGCTCTAAAGGAAATCAGAAAATGAGGCATATTTTGGGGTGACATATTCTGACTGCCTTCAACTTCTTAAATGATTCAGTTGTATACACTATCCCAAGTACTTTTGTGGTCCACCTCTACCCTTGCACTTAACATATTCAAGTTCAACTTCGGGTTTGTTTGTATTCTACACTAGATGGTAAGCCAGAAAGCAAATACCATCTTATATTACAGAGTATTATTTTACCAAGACTTCATTGTTGAATATCTGAAGATGAGTGATATCTTCACCATTCCAAGTGCTGTTTCAGCTGTGAGTGGTTTTTAGCGAAGCAGACCACTGGGGTGATTACTGTATAAAATATATTGTAATTACACCAAGATGGAAACAAAGTGAGGGAGTGTTTCTTGTTGTTCCTGTGCTTCTGGAAACTCCCAAAAAGTTCAGCACATTGCTATGACTAAGGCTGGCAGAAATGGACTCCTGAAACTCACTGAATTATATTGCAATAATGTCTGTGCCCTAAGCACAGTCTAGCATCAGGGAAATGGCCAAGACATGGGAAAACTGGATGTCCAGGCTAGAGGATAAGGCATCCTTTGTCCACAGAGGACGGATGGCTCTTCTCAGTTGAACATGGGCAGTTTATGCTTCTAATTTCTCTTAGTTCTGTACCTGCCTCACATGTAGTAGGCTAGCAAGAGTTAATGAAAACAATAAGCCGGTTCGTTCAAAGTGTGAAGAACTGAAAGTAAACGATTCTGTTTTCTTGCCTCTCGAGCAGTTTGGAAGTTTTCCATCCCAGTTTTTCAAATCACAGTATCTTTGCCTGGATCTGCACCAGCTCCCACGCCTGCGGGATCAGGTCCCCCAGTCCTCACTAAGACCCCAAGACCCCAAGCTGCAGGATTGGGGTCTTAGAAGCACATGAGGCAAGGTGACCCTAAAAGAGGAAAGCTGGGGCGAAATCCCTCCCACCAGGGGATTCGTGGCCTGGGCAAGGACAGCCAAGGGGTAGCCTAGGGCAGCAGGAGATGGCGCGGGAAGTGGTTTGACAGCTCTGAAAGCCCTCTTGGGGTTCGGGGAGCTGGGCTCACCAGGCGGAAGTGAGCCAGGTGCGCGGCCGGGGCAGGTCGGAGGGCGGTGGCTGGACTATGGGGGTACAGGGTTTCCGGAGGGTGGCCGGAGGGTGGTGGAGGGGACCGGAGAGGAGCTGCCCACCTCCGCTTTGGTCGGGCCCTGCGTTGTGCACAGGGGTGGGGGCGGGCAGGCCTCAAACAGGGCCCTCGGGAGTAGGGTCGCGGGAGGCCGTGGCGGCCAGGGCCCCGTTTACCTGTCCAGGGTCTCCACGCTGGGCTGCCGGGAGCCGGCGGTGGCGCCCCCTGTGACCCGAGGAGGCCTCCTGCCGCCGGCCGGCCCCGGGTTCGGGCCCCCGCCGCCCTCGCAGCCCACTGCCGCCGCCGCCGGCCTGTCCATATCGCGCCGAGCCCTGCCGCCGCGAGGACGCCACAGTCGCGAGGGGAGCGGCGGCCGGGAAGGTCCCACCGAGCGCCTCCTGCAGCCCAGCTCTAGCGCCCGCCTCTGGCGGCCGCCGCCATTAGCTGTCACCTGGCGGCCCCGCGTTACCCACAAGGCCGCGCGCGCGCGGGGGTCTGTAGGGGGGGTGGCGAGGGCGGGAGCGGGGAGGGCGGCACGCCGGGCCTGAGCCGAGTCCCCCCAAGCGCCGCCGAGCCCCACCTGGGCACTTGTGCGAGGAGCCTGAGATTTGGGTGCTACGGCATCCTGCCTGAAGGACCTGGGCACGTACCGGGCCACTGGGGTTAGGAATCTCCAAACGGATTATGCATAAAGTGCTTTGCTCTGCAGTCAAACCAGGTTGACTATTAGAGATGTGGGGTGTAAAAAAAACTGTGGGGAAATTAAAGGAATATAAATGATTTTCCCCCTCAACTGTCCTTCCCAGAAAAGTTTTAGGTGAGGACAACCCAAGAGCCCTGGGTTCCCCTGGTCTTGACATTTTGAAGCACTAGCAATTTCGTGCGTTTTAGCAATCCCTGCACACCCAACTCTTGCTTCCACTCCCCCACCAACACACAGGAACCCACCCCCTGTCATCTGTAGGGCAACCAAGTGTTCTGACGCTGCCCTCGGAACTTCCGCCCTCGGTTGATATTAAGACTAATATTTAACTCTTGTTTAGAAATCACTGCTAAGAAAATCAAGCCAATGTCTGATGCTAAAGGTATTTAGAACATTTGCCTCCTCCAAGGCTAGATTTATTTCCTTGCTCATTTTCTTTGGGTTCCGATATCAGTCTGCTCTCCCCTCTCAGCTCACCCTTGATTATGTTGGGAGGGGGAATCATGACAGCCCCCTTGCCTGTGATTGCCCTGAGTACGAACAGGAGTTCTATGACCCAGGCTGGCTAAGGACATAATAAAGGAAATAGTTCTTCTCCTATTAAAACACAGACTTGCTGACAGGGAGTTACCTGTGCTCAATAGACACATCCTGCTCTGCCAGCTTAATAGCTTCAAACGGAACCTTGAGGACTTGATGCCTGGAGCCTGGCAGCCATCTTACACCCAAGAGGAGGTAACCATGTACTGAAAGGATGATAGTGTGAGAAGAGCTGGGAGGAAGGAAAGGAAAATATCTAGACACACTGGAAAATCATCTCATGCAGGCTTCTTGTTTTCCAAAATTATTAAATCAAATGGTAAACCCATTGTTATGGGCTGAATGCTTGTGTCCCTCCTCAAATTCATATGCTGAAGCCCTAACTCCCAGTGCTATGGTATTTGGAGAGAGTGCCTTTAGGACAGTAGTTTTCAACCTTCCTAATGCCATGGCCCTTTAGTACAGTTCTTATGGGTCTCGACAGGTTGAGAACCACTGCTTTAAGAGGTAATTAAGTCAGGAGGACAGGGCCCTGGGCTAATGGGACTAGTGCCCTTGTAAGAAGGGCCACTAGAGAGCTTGATCTTGTGCCCCCACAAACACACACTGAGAAATGACGATCTCAGGACACAAGAAAGTGACCATTTGCAAGCCAGGAAGAGAAGACTCACTGGGTCCCTACTGGAACCATGATCTTGGTCTTTCCAGAACAGTGAGGAAATACATTTCTGTTAAGACACAGTCTGGTATTTTTTTTATAGCAAACTGAGACACCCACTTTTAGTCAAGTATTTTGTTACAAATAACTGCAAGCATCCTAGATGCCCTAAGATTTGTCAGAAAGAAAACTGTGAAATTTTAAGCATATTTTAAATACCATATTCTTCAAAGAGGAATTCACTGTGATCCTAATCAGGCTTCCAATTCAATTAAGCACACTTAGTAGGGGAGAGAGATGAATTTGACATATACACGTGTAAGATGTTCACAGTCAAATGAAGGAGACAGATAAATTAACAATAACATTACAAGTTGGCAAGGACTATGATGGGGATAATCACATAGGCTAGGGGACACCTATTCCTCCAATCCATGGGAGAAGAGGAAGCCAGAAAGACTTCCTACAAAGGGTGATATAAAGCCGAATCTTAAAGGATGAGTAAGCCCTCGGTGAGATAAAGAAGTCAAGTCATTCCAGGCTAAAGGCACAGTTATGGGAAAAGGTGTGGAGTAGGTTAAACAGCAAATTATTGTGCAAGAGGACTCCAAGAAATTTAGTGTTGCTGAAGCATAAAGACAAGTGAGGGTCTGAAATGTTAGGCTAAGAAGTTTGGGCTTTGTTCTGTAGTTCAGTGGTTCTCAAAGGTTAATATTCAAGACTCATCCCCAATCTGCACTTTTGACAAATTCTCCAAGTGCATCTGATACTCACTGCACTTGAAGAAATACTACTGTATAGTCCTCCTGTAGTACATTATGATTACAAATATAGCTATAATAATATCCTCCATCGCACATGCTTTTTTACATTCAAGAAGTGGAGTCTATTTCCCCTCCCTTTGAGTATGGACTGGCCCTATAACTTCTTGATCAATAGAATGTGGCATAAGTGATGCTGTGTAATTACCAAGGCTAGGCCTTAAGAGACCTGCAACTTCCATATGGACTTCTGGAAATGCTCTCCAGTATTCTGATGCCAAGCAGTGAGGAAGCTCAAGCAGCCACATGAAGAGGCCCATGCAGAAGACAACCACAGTTCCTAACCAACAGCCCTGGCTGAGTTTCCCAGCCAGCCTGGCCAGCAACCAGTACTAACTGCCAACCATGTCAGTGAGGCCATTTCAGCCCTTCCAGCCATCCTAGTGGCCCAGCCAATATCATGTGAAGCTGGAGAATCATACTCTTAACCCATAGTTTTTTTGGGGGGGGGGAATCATTGAGGGTACAAAGAATCAGGTTACACTCCGTAGATTTTTTTTTTTTTTTTTTTAGACAGCGCCTCAAGCTGTCACCCTGGATAGAGTGCTGTGGCATCACAGCTCACAGCAACCTCCAACTCCTGGGCTCAAGCGAATCTCCTGCCTCCACCTCCCAAGTAGCTGGGACTACAGATGCCCGCCACAACGCCCGGCCATTTTTTGGTTGCAGCCGTCATTGTTGTTTGACAGGTCCGGGCTGGATTCGAACCTGCCAGCTCAGGTGTATGTGGCTGGCACCTTAGCCACTTGAGCCATAGGCGCCGAGCCACACTCCGTAGATTTTTGATGAATAAACTACCGTTTTAAGCCACTGTGTTTGCGGGACAGCAATAGTAGCACCCAAACATTGTTCTTGATTACTAGCCCAGTCCCTCACCTGTTCAACTCCTTTCCCCACTCAGCTGAGAATCCATGCGCAAATCATAGCCACTCTCTAAGACAGCAATTTTCAATCAAAGTGTTGTGGCACACTGGTATGCCATGAAAGGACCTTAGGTGGGCAGCGAAAAAAATTTAAAATCATTAATTAAGGTTATTTTCAAAAGAAGTTCAATGCACAGTAAGTATATTCCTTTTTTCTTTTTAACTATTTTTTAATCAACATAATTTAAGTGAGCCACGGAAGTTTAACTGTAGGTTCAAGTGTGCCATGAGATAAAAAACATCGAAAAACACTGCCCTAAGGAGCGATTGCACACTATAAGGTCAGAAGCTGTTACACATCTGAGATTTTACTCTAGTAGCAAGCTAAAAAATTAGCTACTTGCCATACTTTGACACTCTGACAGAAAACATGAGGTCTCTGGGTCAGAAACAAAGGTAGTTTATTATTCACAGCAAAAGCAGCAGCCAGAGAAGTATCTTGGACTGAGCCCCAGCCTCTACTATGTGACATTTTTTGAAATGCAACCTTGCCACTCCTACATCAAGAGATAGCATCTATTTTCCCTCCATTTGAATGTGGGCCACCCATGTAACATCTGTTGACTAACTAATAGGAGGCCAGATGGTATCTGCACATTTAATGGGGTATATCATGAGAAAGTAACCCCAAATTTAGAGAACTGTGCTCTTGTATTGGGCTGCTAGTGACTTGTTTTTTCTCCCCTCAGAGAGAGTAATTATTCATTCACCTGAAAATGCAAGCAAATTTTCTCTGTAGAGATTTATCTTTACTACCCTGGATTGGCTTCAGGGAGGGAGACATCTCAAATGGCTCCTTATACCAACTTTCTTAACTCAACTGTAAATGCATTTACTCAGAGGACCCTGACCATACAGAAACCTGAAATAGTCATAGAGAATTGTCTCCTAACAAACACAGGCTCCCCCACCCCCTTCTGCCATGCAAGGCTCATGTGGAGGCCTCTCTAGTTGTTGAGTTGATTTCCGCATTCCCAGAAATCACTGTAAAGGGACAAACACATGGCTCCTGAATTCCACCTGGAACTGAAGTTGTGTGCTGGGAGACATATGAGTAGTGAATTCTTAGGCTTTCACGTCTGGTCACCAGGGGATAGCCAAGGCCTCCTTTGTACTCCCCACTGCATTGCATAGCCCCTGCTTGGGTAGTGGTAGATGTGTGAGCCTGTGCTGTATGTTTATGAAATGTTTACGCAGTATGCTATAGAAAGTAGTTTTAAAAATCACATGCATAAAAATGACTTGAGACACTCTTTAATATGCAGATCCATGAACTTTACCACAGAAAAATCCAAAAATTTAGTAGCTTAGTGGGCCTGGTACTGAGAATTCACATTTGATAGTCCTTGAAATGATTCTTCTACAGATGGTCTGAGGGCCACACTTTGAGAAATCCTGTTAGAGGTGACAAAGAGAAGACTTTGGAAAGGGAAGAACAGATCATATTTACCTACCAGGAAGATCCTAGGGGTTACATGATGGAGATGGATTGGAGGCACAAGAGTGGCTATGGAAAGTTCAGTTAGGAGGACCTGGTACTTGAAGGCCGGGCATTGGACAGGACTCAGTGACTGATGTACTGCACAACCTGGGCACAAAATGGGGAAGGAAGAGAAGCCAAGATGGGCCAAGGCTGGCATGGAGGTTTCAGACTTGGATAACTGGGTAAAAGGAGAAATCAGTCAGTGATATAAGGAATCCAGAGTAACAAGTGGGTGGGAGAGGTGAGCAGGTAGGATAAATTGACTCTGGACATGTTGAGTTTGATTTGCTGTAAGTCCCAGCCCATATGGTGTCTTTCTGTGCATTAGAAGATAAGATCCCTTCCTTACAACACTGGACTTTTGTTTGTCTTAAAATTATCATTATATACCAGTTTTGTTAAAACTCAACACAAACAATGTATCCTAATCATTTGTACTCTCATATGAGTCTGAATTTTAAAAAAACTCAGACTAAGATTTAAAAAAGAAATTGCCATAGTAGACCTAGAAATTTGTAAGGACTTCATTGTGAATGATCCCTATTTAGTCCATTTGGGCTGCAATAACAAAAGCCCACAGATTCGGTGATTTAGAAGCAATAGATATTTTGAATGATCCCTATTTAGTCTATTTGGGCTGCAATAACAAAATACCCCAGACTGGGTGATTTAGAACCAATATATATTTATTTCTCATAGTTCTTGAGGCTGGGAAATGCAAACTTATGGCTCCAGCTAGTGAGGGACTGGTCCATCTGCTTCCAAGATGACACACTATTGCTGCATCCTTTGGTGAGGACAAATGCTGACTCCTCACACAGCAGAAGGTAGAAGTGCATAAAAAGGGCAAACTCCTTCCATTAAATCCTTTTATAAGGGCGCTGAATCCCTTTCATGAGGGTGAGACCTCAGGGCTTAATCACATCCCAGTAGACCTCAGCTCTTAACACCATCACCATGGGGATTAAGTTTCAACACTTGAATCTTGGGAGATAGTCAGACCATAGCAGTCTTCCTTAGAGGTGGACTCCCTTGTGCATTGCACAGCCTGTACAACAAGGCACAGTGGCCTTGGGAGATGCCTATTAGTATCCAAATGGAGATTTTCAGTAGACAGTTGGTCACAGGGTTCTAGAGTTTATGAGAGAAAGATAATAATAATAAAACATTGGTCCATTGCCATAAAGTTTTAAAACAAACTTTTTGAAATTTACCTTTTAGCTCCCCAATTTGGGAACTGTAGTTGAGGCCACCTCTTTCATTTCTGGAAAAGAAATTAAGCAAATGAAACTGGACATGACTATGCCTTATAAAATTAGTTTCTCAAAAACATATTTTTTTTGGAAATAAGCAAATCTAATCCTTGATGGAACTACATGGAACTACTACTGACACTGCAGAGAAATATTCCAATCATTTGGAAGGGTTGTAATTTCAACTAAAAAGGGCAAGACTTTGGTCCAATCTTTGTGGGCAAGCTTGGATGACACTTCAATGACATGTACAAATTTATTTATTTCAGGAGTTGAAAATACTTTCTTTGCTCCATATCCAGGGATTAGGATCTAAATATCTTGGGAGTACTGCCTACTAAAGGTACCAGGTGAAGGTTCATCAGAAAAGGAGAACCAGGGGGACAGAGGCAAGATGACTGACAGGAGCCAGCTTTCCACAGAGGCTCCCATCCAGAAGGAAAGTTAAGGGACAGAAATTTAGCAAGTAAGCTTATGGTTTGGAGCTGAGCCGAGAGAGAAGGTTGAAGAATGCACATCAACCCTGCTGAGGTGAGCTGCGATCCCAGGGATACAAATAATAGGTACAAAATCCATCGCCAAGTGGATGGGATTCCCCCTTCCCCAAGAGAACAGCTCGCAGTATACTTTATATAAACAAGCAAGCAGAGTTCAAACATCTTCCCATTTGAAACCACAAGAGAGACCCTCTAAAAACTGGACCTCTTTCCCCTACTAGGGTGCCATGGCACTCTCCTGCCAGGCATAAAACTATATAAAACTGTACATATTCTCTACCTGCAATTCTGAACTCCAAGCACTCCCCTCCACTCTCACCCTGAGGTCTGGAGGCCTATCCCTCATGCAGTCCACATTCTTGGGCATTTTCTCAAGAGGTGTGGACAGGGCATGGGCTATTGCAGGTCTGTGCTAATTCTTCAGCACGGGGGTAGGGAGAAGACAGTGGACTAAAGGAACCACACGGGGAAAAGGAGAGGTGGTACTCTGTGGCACAGTGAAGTAGTGACAACAGCAGGAACAACAGGGCTCACACCCCTGGGGATATTTTGGAGAGACACTCCCTGTCTCTCTGGGCAACCAGAGAAAGCCAGGCATCTTCTCTGGCAGCTGACACTGGTGGAACAGATCTGGGACAGTAACACATGCCCCGTGAGTAAAGAGTATGCTTGAGGCGGTACCTGCCTGGATGGAGTGCAGCAGGGATGGAGAATTCAAGATGCATGCACAGAGATGGCATACTCCCAGGGTGGGGCTGAGCCAGGACTGCTTTAGTGAGCCTAAGAAGCACCTGGCCCTCAGCGGATCGTAGCTGAGACAAAGGCAGGCAGGCAAAGGCTGCAACTCAGAGCCAAGTGTGAGCTCTAACTGCAACCACCCCAACACAGACTGCGGCGGAGACAGACACAACAGCTCAAGGAAGCAGCACAGACTGGGGCTGAGTTGCAATTTCTGTGAACTCAAACAGTGCCTGGTCCACGGGGAAATATAGCCAGGACAGAATCACAAATTTTGTGAAAATATAAGTGTCAGCAACATCAATCAGGGGCAGGACTGGAACTGAGTGAACTGCCCCAGCTTCCATTAACCACCCAAGGTTGTCAAGCCTCAGCTCCACCTGCCGGATGGAGGCAGAGTGTGGAGGCCTAGCTGAGGAGACATAGATCTCCCTGTGACTCAGGCAAGTGCAAACCCCTGGAGGAGCATTTGCTCATTGGAGAGAACTGGGTCACAGCCCTGTGGGGTTCCCGGTGACTGGGTGTGACAGAGGTGAAAGGGGGAAGGAGGCATCAACCTTCCCAGACTAATTCATTTGCTGTGGGGGTCCTTCTGACTCCATGGAGCACCAGAATGAGTCATACTTGAGCTGCCAGCAGACCCCTGCTATCTAGTTGCCGGAGATCTTTTGAACTCTCCCATTTGAGACCGGGTGCTGACAGGAACAATTGATTTGGATCTCTTGGACTGGACCAATCACCCAAGGACTATCCAAAGTGGTACCCTGCATGTGTGGTTGCGGGAAGGTTTGATTTTCCTTGTCCAGTTGTTGCCTGTAGGGGATGGGGTGAATTAATTGCTGGTATTTCTACACAGCTGAGACTTCAACCCAGAGTAACTAATTCACTAGGGTAGGACAGAAATCAGCTGAAAACAAGACAGAGCCACTTAGCCCTACCATACCAAGTAAGTCCCCAGTGTCTCAGGCCATAGCACTGTACAGATCTTTGCAAAGCTCTAGGGGAAAAGGTACAGACACAAGTCCCAGCTCTTGGCCAAAGGGCTGGTTAATCACTACTCCAGGAGCCCCCCAACTGAACTTCACCTTATCTGCTCATCTAGCCAAACAGTGCAAAATAATCCTGGGAGGGAATCAGCGGGAAAATTCTGGTAACATGAATAACCAGAGTAGATAAATTCCCCCAAGGAATGATATGGCGGACACAACTGAAGATCCCATTCCTAAACAAATGGCTGAGATGTCAGAAATCAAATTCAGAATTTGGATTGCAAATAAGATTAATAGAATGGAGGTAAAGTTGGAATCAAAAATTCAAGGAATCAATTCATTTCAAAAGTTGTCTCAATAATTCAATGAATTCAAAGACAAAATTGCCAAAGATTTTGACACATTGAGACAAGAAGTTGCAGCCCTCAAAGATCTGAGAAATACAGTAGAATCCCTCAGTAACAGAATGGAGCAAGCAGAAGAAAGGATTTCTGACATTGAAGACAAAGCTTTTGAATGCTCCCAAATGCTCAAAGAGCAAGAGAACTGGAGAGCAAAAAAAGATCATTCTCTCAGAGAGCTCTGGGATAATTCAAAGAAAACTAATATTCACCTTATAGGAATCCCTGAAGGCGACAAAGTGGCTTCTCAGGGCACAGAGGCTTTTCTTCATGAGATTATGAAGGAGAACTAGACATGACAAGAGATTCTGAAATTCAGATAGCAGACAGCTTCAGAACCCCAGCTTGACTCAACCCAAATAAGACATCCCTCAGGCACATCATAATTAACATCACTAAAGTTAATATGAAGGAGAAAATTGTGAAAGCAGCCAGACCTAAGAAAACCATACCCTACAAGGGGAAGAATATTAGAATGACTACAGATCTCTCTGCTGAAATCTTTCGAGCTAGAAGAGGGTGGTCAGACTTTTAATCTCCTAAACAAAATAACTTTCAACCCAGGATCCTGTATCCAGCTAAACTGTGTTTCATTTACGATGGAGAAATTAAGTATTTTAATGACATTCACTTGTTGAAGAAATTCGCCATAACTAAACCAACTATCCAGGATATTCAGACCTAGGCTCCATAATGACCAGCAGAATCCTCCACCACAAAAGTAAATGCACTCAGAAACTTTTGATCAAATTCCAACTTCCACAGTGATGAAAGGATTAAAAATGTTCACTGGACTTTCGAAAAACTCGATAGCCAAAATTCTACCAGGCTTATCAATATTTTCAATTAATGTGAATGTTTTAAATTGTCCTCTAAAGAGACACAGGTTGGCTGACTGGATACAAAAACTCAGGCCAGATACCTGCTGCATACAAGAATCTTGTCTTACCTTAAAAGATAAATATAGACTCAAGGTGAAGGGATGGTCATCTATATTCTGGGTAAATGGAAAGTAGAAGAAAGCAGGGGTTGCAATTTTATTTGTAGATACAATAGGCTTTAAGCCAACAAAAGTAAGGTAGGATAGGGTGGTGCCTGTGGCTCAAAGAAGTAGGGCACCACCCCATATACAGGAGGTGACGGGTTTAAACCCAGCCCCGAACAAAAACTGAAAAAAAAATAAGTAAGGAAGGATAAAGATGGACACTTCATATTTGTTAAGGGTAATACTCAATATGATGAGATTTCAATTATTAATATTTATGCACC
>CAUYRH010093818.1:0-37086 GCA_963574655.1 Perodicticus potto
AGCTCACAGCAACCTCAAACTCTTGGGCTTAAGTGATTCTCTTGCCTCAGCCTCCCAAGTAGCTGGGACTACAGGCGCCCACCACAACACCCAGCTATTTTTTTGTTGCAGGTGTTCAGCTAGCCCAGGCCAGGTTTGAACCCGCCAACCTTGGTGTATGTAGCTGGTGCCGTAACCACTATGCTATGGGCACTGAGCCGAAACACCGGTATTTCTTAAAAGAGAAATAGACAAACCTACAATTACATTTAGAGTTTCAACGTTCTTCACAGGAAGTTGGTAAGGATGACGAATACTCGACCAACACTATCAACCAATCATGCCTTATTGGCACATGTAGAACACTGCACCCAACAACAGAATATACGTTACTTTCAATTCAAGTTCACATAGAATATCACCCAGATAAGCCACAGCTTAGGCTATAAAGCAGCTCCGAATAAAAGTTAAGAGATTCAAATTATATAGTGTATTGGTTTTTGTCATCAAGCAATTTCATCAGATAGCAATAATAGATATCTAGAAAATATTCAAATATTTGAATGCTAAACAATACATTTCTAAATAACTTGTGCTCGGAGAAGTAATGACAAGAAAAATTACAAAATACTTGGAACTGAATAAAAATGAAAACACAGGTGAAAATAAAGTGGCATTTAGACTAGGAAAAAAAACTATCCTTGAACACCTATGTTAGAATAACAGAAGCATCAAAATCCATGGCCTGATTGTTTAAAACACGAGGAAAAAACCAATAGAATCCAAGGAAAGAGAAGAAAATAAATGATAAAGACATTAATGAAAGTCAATAAAAAGAGAAAAATCGATGAAACAGAAAGAACATTTGCAGCAGGTGCAGCCTCCTCGGTGAGTCACATCTGACCACCCCTCTTTCCTTTGCGTGTGAGCAGAGTCTTTGACTGAGTTCTAACCATTACAGATGACAAAGGTGAAAGGAACTGCAGATGACTTCTTGAGATCAATAAAACGGGTAAGTCTACCACCTAATCAAAAAAGAAAAGCAAGCTAAAATGTGCGGATTGCAAGGTATACAAAGGAAAGAAAGAACATCACTATTTACTTCATAGGCATTAAAAGACTAAAAAGTGAAAACCAAACATAACATACATCATATGTCAATGAGATCAATAACTTAGATGAGATATCCCGAGACTTTGAAAGATGAACACTCCCAAAATTCCCTAAGAAATAAATAGATACGCTAATTATCTCTGTATTATATTTAAAAAATGAATTCATAGTTAAAAAACAACGACAACAAGATTTTACCCAGTATTGTGATAGATAACTCATTCCCAGGTGCCCACTGCTGAACACAAAGCAGGGGCTGTGTGTGTTGGCTTCCTCTAAGTTAGGCTGGGAATCTGGCTTGTTTAGCTAATAATGCGTGAGAGGAAATTAAACACAGGTAGGAGGTTTGATTCCCGGCCTGTCCCTTTCCACTGTCATCTCTGTATTGTAATCATGGTAACCTATGCCAAGCTTGATGCCCGCCAGACTGCATCCCTGGGTAAACACAATAAGCAGAACCTCTCCAAGACCAATCCTCCTTGGACTTTTATCATGATTAAAAAATAGTTCTCAGTTTGGCAACATTTTTCTCTCTCCACACCCAGATAGCAAGAATATTAGACACTCGTGGGTAGATGATCTCTGCCAGAAGTACTTACCTGCATTCTTGCTGTGTATAAGGGGTCATGGACAACCAGTAGGCCAACGGGAATGGCTTAGTTCCAACAAAACTTCATTTAGAAAGCAGTCTGTGGATCTGATTTGACTCATGCGCCATGGCTTATTTTGGTTATGCTGTGTAAACCCTCCAACTCAGTGGTTAAAATCCTTCTTTTGACTGCTGAGATTTGAGGGCTTACACAGCATAACCTAGTCAATCTTGACAAACACAACCGCTACACTTTCTAGACAGGATGATGAATAAGGTGTCACTGATTTCAAGAAAGTAGATGTGTAGTAAGAATGTCTACTAAAGGGCGGCCCCTGTGGCTCAGTCAGTAAGGCGTCAGCGGCATATACCAAGGGTGGCGGGTTCAAACCTAGCCCTGCTGAACTGCAACAAAAAAATAGCCAGGCTTTGTGGCAGGTCTCTGTGGTCCCAGCTACTTGGGAGGCTGAAGCAAGAGAATTGACTAAGCCTAGGAGCTGGAGGTTGCTGTGAGCTGAGTGACGCCATAGCACTGTACCGAGGGCAATAAAGTTTTTTTTTCTACAAAAAAAAAAAAAAAAAAAGACTATCTACTCAATACTAAAGAACAAAACCAATGTGATTGGGGTAATTAATGGTTACAGTCATCCAGCATCACAGAAAATGAATATCCTGTTCAAATGTTTTTTACTAATTTACATATTAAAAAACTCCAATGCATTGGGTTGTTGTAATAACTTCTCACCCACGACATAATAAAGACTTTTCTTCCTTCCATAATTTGCATGCTAACTTGTTTCTCATTTACAACTACAATGGAATATAAGAAAACTCCTGGGTCCTGTCTACCATAAAACACCTCTGTAGTTTCTGCTTGCACAGCAAACGTATTGTCCTTGTATCTTCACAGATACAAGCATAAACTACACAGGAGCTCGATTTTAGTACTTGAATAATTTGCAAGTAGCATTTAAAATCCCCAGCAAGTGTAGAAGAATTGGATACCATTCACCAGCAGGTGCTCGTTTGTACCTTACTCCTTATATTCAAGTCCAAAACATCTCCAAACAAATTACCGCAAGATGGCGCTAGTGGTTTTATCTTGGTGGTGGGATTAGGGGCAATAATTATTTTTCTCTGCGGTTTTTTGGTATCTTCCAAATTTTCTCTAATGAGCATGTATTACATTTGTACTAAAAAAGGAACTTATGTAAAAGGAAATGCATTGCCATTGTTATTCCTAATAAGCCTCCTAATTATTGGGCACATATTACACATTTCATGCCAAGTTGCACACAACCAGAACAGTGGATTTCTGCAGATTTCTCTAGAGCTGGGATGGCAAATCAGGCTCAACTTTCACGCATTGTCTTCACATACGAGGTATGTGCCTTAGATAGCGTGGTGAGAGCATTTCAAAGACCAAAACTCAGGAAGAGACAGGATTGGTTAGCCACGTCTTCTGTACATTTAGGATAGGCTAACGATTTACAACACAGTGGTAAGACAGCAGTGATTAAGCGTCTTTACTGAAGCCAATTAAAGGAAACATTTAATAACTTCTCACTCACCCTTTCATTTTTGTCTCATGGAATAACTCCATGTTAACGAAATGCATACAAAGCCAAAAATGAGAGTCTTCTTCTGTATAAATTTCTGACCATCCTAAATCTAATACCTGATACTCGATAACGCCAATATCACCAGACACCAACACTGCTTTCACCCTTAGAGTAAAGGTGAATTTTGAAGAAGTGAATAATGTATCTCTTATTATCTTTGTATAAATAACACTAAAGGCAGTATTAAAAATGCAACTGCACATTTATTCATTTATGCAAATCATGTTTCCAGAAAATAAATTGGGAAATTAAACTTGTCAGCTCAACCCTAACCTAAAAATTACATGATTAATCCTTACTTTGTTTTCCTTGAAGCCACGTACAGATTATCAAAAATTTGAATCTGGTAGGTTACTAAGTAAATTGCTTAAGGGAAGCAGCACATTTAATTTTTCCTTTTGTGGGTCAACTTTGCATGACAGATAATCCATAAATACAGTTACCTAGTTACTGGTGCTTTTATGGAGAATAGTTTATTTATTTATTCCATTTACATGATCCTTTATTACCCTTCACAATTGTCTTTTTTATATAGTATAATGGCCTTACAATTAATATATAAGAAATTGTTTATATTTAAAGTATATGATTTAGTAAGTTTTGACATATGTTTATACTCATAAAAGCATTATCACAGTTAAAGCAATGACAAAGACTATCTTCTCCAAAAGTTTGCACATCTCTTTGTATTTTCTCACTCTAGCCCTAGGTAACCACTGGGGTGGTTCTGGGGTACATGCGTATTTAACTTTTTAAGAAACTTCCTCAAATGTATCCAAAGTATTGCAAATACTGCACTTTTTTGCATTCCCACTAGCAATGTCTCAGAGTTCCTTTTGCTCTCTGCTCTGTCGATATTTAACTTGGTCAATCTTTCTAACGTGGGTTATTCTAACAGGAATGCAGTTTGTATCTTGCTGTGGTTTTAATTTACATTTCCCTGGTGGATAATGATGTTTAGCATGTTTACAGACCCTTGTATTCCATCCTTTTTTCTTATTTTTTTAGGTTGTTTAGCATCATGTTATTTTGGGAGAGGTTTTTATATATTCTGAATTCAGGTCTTTTATCAGGAAACGATAGGTAATTCACAAACATTTACACTTTTCTGTGTCTTTTGATCAATTTGTCTTCATTTAATTTGATTTATTTTATTTTTTTTATTTTTGCTTGTACGAAAGGTCTTTATCAGCGGGGGATGCTGCAGAGCAGCATTAAGGAGAGGAGAGAGAGAGACGAGGGAAGAGAGGGGAGGAGAGACGGTAGAGAGACGAGGGGAGAGAGAGACACGAGACACATGGGGGGCGAGAGGGGGAGAGAGAAAAAAGAGCTGTCTTAATTTTATTCAGCCAAATGTATTATTTTAAAAATCTAGTATTCATTGTGCTTAAGATAGTAAATAAAATATAGTATCGATGGTAAATCAAACTTGGACTTCACTAAAGTCACAAAATTTTCTTCTAAATTTTCTACTAGAAATGTTATAGATTTTTGGCCCATTTTGAGTTAATTTTTATTTATGGTAAAGCATATGGATAGAGATTATTTGTTTAGAATAATTGGATTGTGGCAACTCTGATTTTCCAGCTTTCCACCCTAGATACTCCAGCCACTTTTGTCTTTCTGGAATCCCGTCTCTGCCTCTTCAGTTGAGAGATAGGAAGGCTCTGACAGTGTGTCACCCTTTACCTCGCAGCCTGGAGATTCTCCTCAGGCAGTAAGTTGAAGCATTGTAGGACTCACCTCATTTATTCTCATCTCTCAGGGATCAATTGTCCTGAAATTTCTCATGCCCAGAGTCTGCAAGTCTTTTTTTCACATATTTTTCCCCTTTATTCTATAAGCTGGGAAGATAAATTCAGACCCTATTTTTTCATATTGACCAGCAACTGAAGTTCTTTTTAATCCAAAATCTTTATTTTATTTTATTTTATTTTATTTTATTTTAGAGACAGAGTCTCACTATGTTGCCCTCAGTAGAGTGCTGTGGCATCACAGTTCACAGAAATCTCAAACTCTTGGGCTTAAGTGATTGTCTTGCCTCCGCCTCCCAAGTAGCTGGGACACAGACGCCTGCCACAACGCCTGGCTATTTTTGTGGTTGTTGTTTTTGCTGTCATTGTTTCAGCAGATCCTGGCCAGGTTCCCACCAGCCTGGTGCATGTGGTCGGCACCCTAACCACTTAGCTATGGGTGCCAAACCCCAAATCTATTTTAAAATAAATTCCTTATTAAGTACACAGAATGAAAGAAAATTCTAGAAATTACTAGGTCACCTGGTTCAAATGACTGGCAGTATCCCAAGTTCATTACACAAAGTGTATACACAGTATGACAAACTGCTAGCATATTTAGTCATGGTTAATGACCTGGCAATCGATCCCATTCTTAATATCAGCACATGGAAGTAGATTCATTGATCGGAGAGAAGGCGTGTGGGGTTCAGGTTGAGATTTAAGTTTCCCTAATTAGTTTCACAACAGTGCATCTATTCCTTTGGTACCGTGATCCTCTTGTATAGGATGACAAACAGGCACTTTCTCATTTGTATATTCACATGTGAAAGGCAACTAAGTCTGTCTGAATGCATGCATAAGGATAAGACATTTGCATAGCACCTTTTACAATATTTATTTTCCAAGTGGTTTCTATTCTATCATCCTGTTTTTGTTTTGATATATACAGAAATACTGGAAAAATTTTAATGATAAGCAGCACCATGCAACCAATTTACAGATACTCTCTATTTTTCTTATAAAAATAATCCAAATGCGTTGCTCCAATCGATCCATCTTTCCTCTTAATTAATGCATTTCTCTTATTCAGTGCTTGGGGGGATTTTTGAAGCCCTAAAATGAAGTATCAATTACAGGGAGAAATGATAAATACATACATATATATATTTATAAAGACACACTCACATATATACACACATATACCCCATTTGTGGTGTTTTTATTTTTAACTTTTTAGCAATGTTGACTTGAACTAGCTGTCATTTGTACTAGCAGAAGCTAATTCAAGCAGAGATTTTTAAAGTTTGCTTAAAGAAAAAACCTGAAAAGATTACTGGAGGGAAACCATAGCTTTTGGATTTGATTTTCCTGAAGAATAGTTCTCTTCTTATGGGTGCTTTCCATCTCTATCATGTAACACAATGGACTAAATTGTCCCAAATATCATTTAAAACATTCTGGCCCCTATCAATGCTTTTTTTTTTTTTTTTTTTGGCCAGAGCCAGGTTTTAAACCACCACCTCCAGTATATGGGGCCAGTGCCCTACTCCTTGAGCCACAGGCACCACCTGCCCATTGATGCTTTTTATAATCTTAGTTCCCAAAATTTGAGCAAGTAACATTTTCAGAGGATCTATGGTATCTAAAAAATGTGCTTGCCGTTTTTACTCCAATAGAAGCATACATTCATTTATAATAATTCAGCTCTCCCAAGCCCGTCTTATTTATGGATGTGGAAGGAGAGGGAAGCAGAAGGAAGGAAGTTGGTGAAGAAAGCTGGCCTCCAAATAGTCATCTAATACTAATATATGGCAGACAATGTTTTGTACTGAATCTCTACATTAATGATTTAAGTCTTAGTTAACATTCTTATGCATTGCCACTAAGGCTACCAGAATTTTATACATAATAATAAAATCAGCTATCACAACATCCCTACTCTGTTCCAAGCAATGGCCCCTGTCATCCCTGCCCACCCCCCTGCAGGCAGCCAGACTAATAATGAGGATTTGGTCCAGCAAAATCCAGGTGGGTGTGTGTTGATGAAAAGGAAGTGCAGAGAACAGGCACTGAGATGATGGGAGGAATGAGCTTGTATGTATCAGCATGACCTAGGGGAGTTGTTCAACCTCTGTGGTCGGGATGAAGCAGACCAGAAAGTCAACACTGGCTGAGTGCCCATTGCCTTGAGGCACAGCAGTGATGTTCTGAGACATTCAGAAGGGGTCCTGCAGGAGGGCCAGGGTGCTGTCACAGCTCTGGGGTCAAGTGCGGTTGCCGGGGCTGGAGTTCCTCCCAAGAACCTTGCTCTTCTAATGTCCTCCCAGCAAGAAAGGCCCACAGGGACCACAGAGAGAAGCAGCTTAAATGTATGTGGGGCATGGATCTGGACAATGGAAAGGGCCAGGAAAGGTGCCACTGACATCCCCTGCACTGCCCTGCAGATATCATCACCAGGTCTGTGCTGAGACCATGATTCCAGGGGTGGCTCTCAGCAAGGATAGGCCCTTGGGGGCCCTAAAGCCAATCACCCCGAGAGACTTGGACTTCTTTGATGGAACTTTGGCTTGAAGCTTCCTTGCTGACCTTTCTGAATGTTTCAATCTTCATGGCCATCTAAGAAATGTCCACCCAATTGTCTTTGCCTCTTAGACAATTGAACTTGTTTTGTGGTTGTGGGCTCTTTCCCTCTCCTCTGGCTCTCTGTCTATTTTCATTTTAAAATGGTAGAACCTCTGTCAGTTGACCACTCAAGGAACTGTAACTAACTAGTCAACCTACAGAGGTGGTCAACACAAGGAGCTAGGCCTGTTCTACTGATACGTCCATGTGGGTCCTGTCTGGTCTATAAAAATTAGGTTAACTTGAGGAGGTGGTCTGTGTAGGGAGGTGGTCAGCTATGGAGGTTCTACTATATTTCCCCTAATATGTATCTTGAATCTCTAATTCCATCTTGGTTTCTGCATCAGAAGACCCAGATTAATATACCAATGCTGATCTTAAGAAGAACGTATTAAATACGGTTGAAACCACCTTCTGCTGTGCCCAAACCATCTCTCTTTCTCTACTTAGAGGTTACTGCTTTTCTGTGTTTGGTTAAGCAATCTTCTTGGCTCTGTTAACTCAGGATTGGGTGGTTTGCAGTATGAGAACTTAAAAACACTATCTACAACTCAAAGCAAGAATATCCATACGAAGGAAATTTTCATTAAAACTTAGAGACATTAGATCTAATAGGCTCCATTATTTCATTAAAACATGTAATCTATTTCATTATATAATAATTTTACCTTACTTAGCCTAATAATTCCCCTGCCATCAGCAGTGCTTGACACATTTCAGACTTTCCATATAATCAGTCAATATTAACTCATTTATAGTTATTCTACCTTTGGAAACAAGCCTAGTAACTACTTTTTTGCTGCCTTCTTACAAATAATTTATCATTTATAATTATCATTGATTTCACATGTGACAAGGTATTTAATTCTATCGAATGGCAAGCTTTGCCAAAAACATGAAAATGAATTTGCCCCTAATTACTGGTTTTGATAATCCTGACTTCATTTACTGTCCTCCAGTGACAGAGCACGGCCAGCAATCCTTTTAATATGATCAAAGAATTAAAGATGCAACAGGGAAATGAGCAGAGTTCAGAGAAATAACTAACATGTGCACTGGACTCAGAGAAAGCTGTGCATAGAATAGACATTGCTTCATTCAGCAAAAATATATTAATTTTAAGTCTTTGATTTCCAGCAGCATGAATCTTATGCAATAACAACATTTTGGTGAACAACTTTCAGGAAAGTAAACTGGAAACTCTTGAGTTTTTGATTTTTTTTTCTTTTTATATTCTACGTGGTGTGTGTGTGTGTGTGTGTGTGTGTGTGCGCATTGGGGGTAATGCTCTGTGATGTATTCTACCAGCTAAAGACCTCCTCCCAGTGATCCTTCCTGCCTATGCTAACATCAGGATATGGTGGCAGTCCAAAGGATACGCATTCAGCAGTGGTGGAAGTCCTAAGATTATCCACCAGGGGGCACTGTACTTCTTTGAATTTATGTGCAAATATCTTGAAAATATTTGACTGTCATGTCACTCAGAGAAAAACATTCATTAAATTTTCAGAGAATGCTAGAAGCATTTCCCTTGCAAAAATTTTTTCGAAAATAAAACTAATAATATTCCTCTTTAGAAAACAACGTGGTCTTCTAGGATATTTCCACTGGAGAAACACTGTGTTTCAGTAATTCAGAGACAGAAAATGCTTTATCTTGGCAATATCTGAATCAAACAACACTGAAGTTTAAAAATATTTTTATACTTTATCGGACACTTTCCCAGAATATTCAGACCTAGGGAAAGATATCCTTTTAAAAAAATAAATGCAACATCACTACTTGATAGCTAATTGTTCAAGCATCCCTACTTGGACCCTGCTAAAAGCTTACCTAAATTGCAGGCTGCTATGCAGTAATGTGTTTGTAAATGGTAGTCATTACCATGACAAAGACAGGCCTGCCTTTATTTAAAATGTATTGATTTCTAATTGACAGATAACAGAAGTCAATGCAAATATAGGCCAGGGATTGAGGAGTCTTTTTTCAGGGCCAGAGTCGTCACTGTAAGGTCCTCGCTGGGGTCTCTGTCTCTCTGTTCCTTGTAGGTAGGCATGGTGGGGGGCCTGGCCCCAACCCTGGGCCAAGAGAGAGGGCCTTCGAGGGAACAGCCCAAAGAATTTTGCTTAGTCTAATTGGAGTTTGTGAAAATCAAGGATGGGGGTTTCAGTGAGATACTGCATTGGAGCTGCTCACCTGGTGGTGGGAAATGGTAGCTGGGGGATAATGGGTGGGGGTCTCAGTAAGATACTGCATTGGAGCTGCTCACCTGGTGGTGGGTAATGGTAGCTGGGGGGTAACGGATGGGGGCCACAGTGAGATACTGCTTTAGAGCTGCTGAGAGTGGGACCTCCATAGGCTCTTGTGGCTACCATCACAACCCTATGGCTCTGGAACCAAATGTGAACCTAGTGAGAGGGAGCAGCATAGGAAAATATAACAGGGGATTCTACCTGCAATGCTTTCCCAGGGGACAAAGAGACCCTAGCGAACAGAGACCATGCAGGGATGCCCAGGAGAGGCCGTCTTAGGGAAAGTGAATAGTCAGAGGAGCAGGTCCGTGCTAAGAGAGCTGAGTTGCAGAAGTCTCCGAGGATACCACCAAACCTCAAGGAAATGGGGGTTGATGACCCAGCATCTAGCCCCAGGGCAGCTTCTCCACCTGCCCTGGACACTTAAAACTCTGTCTTGTCCCTTAGAATCTGACACTGTAAAGGTGAAAACAGATGGTATCAAATGAGAGTGGGTAGAGGAAGCATTGCACGGTGGAGGAAGCGCCATGTTCAGGCACAGCTAACAACTAGATTATGAAATACTGGGTGCAGCCTGCTTTGCCTTCTTATTATAGTAAGAGGGCAGATTTCACAATTTTTATCAGGCACTTTTTGGTCCTGAGATTCTCTAAAAGCAAGGGCATTTCGTCAGTCTGCTCTTTGGAAGCCAAAGAGACTCCAGCCTCAAATTATTACAATGGGAAGCTCTTCCGGACCATGTTAATAGCCTGGTCCCTTTAATTTAAAAACACCCACTGAGCACTTGGGATGTGTACAGCTGTCTCTGCTTAGGAGACACAGAGGTACAAAGATGAGTGAGACTCAGAACTGGACTCCAAAGGGGAGCCCACAGTCCAGTGGGGAGGTGAAGAAGAGAGAAAGGCAGGAATGAAGGTAGACTTTGCCCAGCACCAGCAAAGATGCATTTGACTTTGGCTTTCATGGATACGTGTATGGCACATCTCATTTTTTTCCATGATCATTCTTTATATTTGCACAATATCTAATTATTTTATGCAATGAAATAAAAGGTAGGCAACTCCAAAGATGCCTACCACCTGGAAGAGAATTAACTTGGTGGCCAGTATTGGAGTATTAGATGCATTGGGGCAAATAAACAATAGGCAAAAGAACAGTGAGTAGCTGTCTCAGTGAACAGTGAGTAGATAGTCACTGCCTGTTAGCCCAAGTTCAAGGTAACATATCATACAAGGGGAGGAAGGAGTGAGGTCATGTTGGATTCTGAAACTAGATCAAAGAAAGTTGCAAGTGGTTATATATTGAGGTGTAGGAGAAGTGGGATGAGGTCCTTGGAGAATGACAAAGAGCTTGAAATAACCTGGCAGTCCATCTTGTAAGAAGAGCGAACCATGTGTGCACCCCTGCAGACTTTTAAAGTGTGCTGATGGGAATTTAGTTACTATCTGGGCAGAAAAACTGATATAAAGTCAAACGGATGCTAACACAGAGAAGTGAAGTGTGAACATTTCCTGGGCCTTTCCCCTTTATTACATAATCAAAAATGCCTGAATAAAGTCACATATGTTTTCCCAGATTTTATTCTCAGCTTAATGAGCCAAAGAAACGCTGGTAGGGTTAATCTGGAGCCCCTGCTGTATCTCTAGGGTCTTGTTTGTAGCAGAAGGTATTTATACTGAAACTGTAATTCCTCAAAGAGGGGAAAATGAAGATGTAACTCAAATTTGGTTATCTTAATTAAGTCAGAATTTATTATATTTTTAATAAAGGAAACCTATGTTTTTAACTCTAATGAGCAATTGCTTTAATTTGATTGGCTTCCACTGTAATTCATGAGGAATTAAATAATGGGCTGCAAATCAATAGTATTGGCGAATAAGCTGTTTTCCTCCTTTGGGCTAACAGAATGATATTGGAATTTTTGTTTACATAATGACAGGCAATGCCAACTTTAACATATTAGCAACGAGTGGTGTCAACAACACTTGTTACACAAATCCCTGAGGGTACTGCGCTTTGAGTTAAAAATATAAAAAGGTAAGACCCTAGGTAGGTTTTTTGTTTATTGTTGTTGTTTGTTTTCCTTGTGGATTCTCGGTAACATTTTTCTTTTCTAGTTGCACCTTAATCTCTTATGTAAGAACCAACAAAGAGTATTGTCAGTGAACCCCCAGTGCTAATGCTCTTCTCTGTTGATGGGTGGACCTGTGACCCAATAAGATGCTCTTTTAGAAGCTCAATATCAAAGACGCTGAATGTCACTTTATTCCATTCCATGACGATGGGATTTTTTTCTCAATGGCTTCAAGAATGGGACCCCCATTGAGATTCCAGCTTCCAGGGAAGCCACAGCTTGCACCCACTGCATCTGACTTATCCAACTTCTTCCCAACTCTGTGAATCCTCGGGTCCATCCACCGTCATTAAGAATCCCAACCAATATGGTACCTTGAACATTGTTCAATTTCACAAGCGTAACTCTTAAGTATTAGTTTGCTGCCTGCAATTTGGCTGAGCACTCATCAATTATTTTTTTCATCAAAATCCTTAACAACTGCAATTCTAAAATAGTATTAAAAATGACTTTATACTTTCATTTTTCAAAAGATGTTTTTAATAATAAATACTAAAAATGTTACAAATCAGAACACAACTCATTGCTTCAGGAGAGTGTTCTGTATGTTCAGCCCCTGAAGAGATGTGTATAGACTGGGAAGATTTCAAGGAAGGAGAAAAAGAAAGTAAAGGTTAAGATTAAAATTTGAATCATTAAGGTTTGAAAAAAATAGGGATATTATTGAATTTCACACACACACACACACACACACACACACGGGCCATTTCTGTATTCTATGGGACTAGGAATGACAGATATTCTTTCTTTCTATATCTCTATACACTCACATGTATTTATATTTATTAATTCAACATGGCACATTTGGTAGGTGTTGTGAATGACACACATAAGCTTTGGGAAAAGTCAGATCTAACCACAGTTATAGTATTCTTCTCTTCCACTGATATAAAAATTTAATCTTTTAAGTCATTTTTATGAATTATTAGTATGCATTACTGTTATGATTAACTACTACTATTTTTCCCTCTTAACTCATTGGTTTTCAATAACTTTCACGCAAGATTCTTGAAGCTGGGATTATTGATTCCACTTGTTGTGCAACCTGAGTTCTAGCAATTTGCCCTTGGTCACGCAGTAGAAATAGCTGAATCAGCACCAAGGAAACAAAGACAAAAACCAAAAACAAAGCAGGAATCTCATTCCCCGTCTGCTTGTCCCTGCTACCTTCTACATTCATCTATCCCAAAGCACATACCATATTACCCAGACATCAGCACATGTTCCTAAGTCAGACTAACAATGTACCAGGGAAGACACAGAAGCAAAACTAAAACTAAATAAAAACCACAAGAAACAAATAGTATCATGACATCATTTATCTTCTTTTTCTCCTACCTTAATTACAAATGAACTCCCTTTCTTATCTTTCACACCACTAGCCTATATTCCTGAAATATCTGAGGATTCCCTGTAGCTGTCAAATATTTCAAGTCAAATCCTTTTCCCCCTGAATCCTCACCCCAGCTCCCCCGTAGCGGCACATCAATCTCACCTTGTGTTCCCTGCAATGCGTGTAACACACCTGCATATTCATTTCCTCTTTACTTGATGGTTTTCTTAGTTCTTAGAGGTGTCAATCTACATTGAAGAGTGGCGAAGAGAAGGTATTTTAAACAACATCATCTCGTAACTGTCATCTCTTACCTTTAATCTTAAGGAAAAATAAATCAAACATGAAGTTCATGCATAATCCAAACTACTGTATAAAATCATATTTGAGATATTTAATAAATGTCAGTTTTGGAAACTGTAATTAATAAGGAGGTAATATTTTTTTAAAGCCTGGCAGTCCTATGAAGGCTTTTATATTTTTAAATGTTTCAAGGCAATATTCTACAGGATGTGACAACTAGGGATACTTCTTGGAAACTCCATAATCAGAAACATGCATCAGTAGAACTCCTTTCCAAATAAAAGCTATTGGGATGACAATTATACATTCCAAAGCCAAATAATTTTATAGTGTGAAAATGGCTCTTGTGGAAGTCTCTAGTACAACTTTAAAATTTCTGAAGCTAGCCATATTACACTGAAGACAATAAATCATTGGAATTTCATTAGGCAAAAATATTTGAAAATGAGCTTCCTTTGTAGCAATGCAAGTTGTTATCAAGTTTTATCTCTCTACTCAGTCTCTGGATTCTTGGGTCTAATTTTCCACAGGAAAATGGTCATCTGAGAAGGTCATTACCCTATACATTGCCCAGAGTAGGCAAAACAAACAGCTTGCCAACCACCTTCTCATCACATAAGTCTTTTATTTCTGGAGGAAATGACATGCAGGACACACACTCGGTTCTCAGCTATAACACAGGCATCCACGTCGATGCCAGTCCATTAGAAGTAACATAAGCACGGGCCTGTACTGATCCGGGGAGGGAAATAAACACGAACAGCTGCAAATGACGTGGACGACACTTAACACACTCCAGGAAGACAGAGGAGCCTGGAGAACAAAGTCCAGGAGAAGGTAGGTGGTCAGAATAGTTGCAGGTTTCTCCCCTGCATACACACTGCAAACCCCAGGGGCCGTGCTTGACCAGAGATTTCCCAAAACGGCTGATCAGCAAAGACCTGTCCAGGTAAAGAAGGCCAGATAATTGTTCAGAAGCAATGGCTAAGGATTGCAAGTAAACAAGACAGAAGTCTATAAGTGCAGTGACACATCTGCAAATTATACTGCCAAAATCAGCAGGGGTGTTTTTAAAGCTTCTTAGAAGTCATAATAGACCCACTGACCCCAGACATTTATATTCATGTAGGCAGAGGGAAGCTCTCTGGATTCCAGGGTAAGTTCCCTCCGCTTTGCACTACTGTAGCAACTTCAGTTATTCATGAAATGAATGTTGAATGGCCGTGTACTGCAGCGCGACCCTCACGATAAACGAGCCCTCTTCCCTCCCCACGTACAGGGTTATATGTGTTTCCAGGCAAGAGCTGCACAAGAAGCAGACTCAATAGCATGAGACCTGCCACGAGAATACACGGGGAACAGTGAAAAGTGACAGCATGGAATGTTACAGACCGCAGGGCCAGGAGGACGATTTTAAAAAGAGAAGTTTTTTAAAAGTTTCTAAAAATTGAACCAAACTTATATTGTGCATTAAGGACAATTAAAATACAGCTGGGCACCTGGGCACCTGGGCACATTTGCTCATGCCTAAAACCCCAGCACCTTGGGAAGGCTGAGGTGAGATGATTCCTTGTGGCTAGGAGTTTGAGACCAGCCAGGGCATCATAGCAAGATCCCATATTCTATAACAATTTTTTAAAAAATCATCAGATGTGGTGGCAATTGCCTGTAATCCTAGTTCCTAGGAAGGCTGAAACTTGAGGATTATCTGAGCCCAAGAGTTAGAGGCTACACAGACCTACGATCCTGCTACTGCACTCTAGCCTAGTCAAAAAAAAAAAAAGAAAGAAAGAAAGAAAGAGAAGAAAATAATTAAAATAGCCAACACTTTCATGATATTTCTCTGCTGGCACATTACACACATACATGTACCCATTATACTCTTTGCACTCTGTTTCAGGTACCAAACATGCAAATGTACCTGTGGTCCCAGCTACTTGGGAGGCTGAGGCAGGAGAATCGCTTAAGCCCAAGAGTTGGAGGTTGTTGTGAGCTGTGACACCACAGAACTCTACTGAGGGCAACATAGTGAGACTGTGTCTCAAAAAAAAAATAAATAAATGCAAACGTAGAAATCTTTTTGGAAAGATACCATACAAAATAAATGAAATAAAATTGTGGTGTTTAAAGACAACGTAACATACCATTAGATGTATAAAAGAAGTATTCCTTTTCAACAGCGAAGCAGGCGTACTTTTTTATTTAGTCTTATTTGGCACCTGCTGTGCTTGTTTAGCTGCCAAGACATTCTAGAGATAGCTGTTACGTGCTGCTGCCTGGTTTTATTTCACTTTGCTTTAACCCAGCGTAACTTTCTTCTCCATCCAACTGGGCCAGTGCTCTTGTGTGCAAAGACACTGGACTCTCCGGCACATTCAAGGGCTGGCTGCAGATCAAAAGCAAGGTACATGATAGGAGGTAACAGAGTAGCTAATGAGGAAACCCTGTTTAGATCCTGAGTGTAGGGCTGAAGAATAATATTAAAATCTAAGAACCAAATACAGACTGAAATTATGAGAGGCAAAACCCAGCAGCTCTGGCTGTGGAATCAGGTGAACCCCAGCTCCCTAGAGTCAATACTGAGCAGCCGTTACTTCAGCGCCCTCTCTGCCTTACTCCTCCAAAACCAGGGGAAGACATGTTTGAACACTTCCTCTCTCTAAGACATGCATATATCAGAAAGCAATTCAGAGCATGCTTGTAAGTGAAACCATTTTCTGGAAGCTGAAAGGACTGTTTCCAGGAAGGCATTACCAATGGGAGAGAAGTTAGAACTGTATAAAAAGTCTAGAACAAAGAGACCCCATCCAGAACTTAGCATCACGAGTCAAAATTTTAAGAATGGAGCCATCAATTTAGTGCCTGGGAACTTGAAGAGGGAAGAAAACCTGGAAGTGCGTTGTGAGTTAACGTCCAAAATTGAGATGCAGAAAACAGTTCTGAAATTACACGGCACAAGCAGCTCCAGTGGAGGGAAGCACACCTCTGCAGTTTTTGAAATCCTATCTCATTTTCTGTTTCATTTCTTACTGCTTCTAAATACCAGGAAAGTGAATGGGGCTTGAGATTGTCTTTATAACATTCTTAAAAGTCCACGTGAATAGTGCAAATTTCATCCAAATCACCAGATGGTCGGTCTCATTTCCCATCCCTGCATGAGGATGCTTACAAATATCCAGATGTTTGACATCACAGCACAGGAAACCCTGGCAGATTCTGCATTCTGGCAGCGGCTCGCCTCCCACTCGGCCTGTGTCATCCAGACGGGCGGCAACTGCCTCTTCTCCGTGTGCCGTTTTTCCAGTTCCTCTTCATCATCCAGTGTTTCTCTTAATTCTAAAGAAGCATCCACTGTAAAATTAAGGTGAAGATTTGACTTTCCAGTAAAATAAAAAAGGTAATTCTTAGAAAATTAAAGTTAACGTCATGGCATTAGGCAAAGGGTAAAATTGATGGAGCGAAACAATGTGTGGCAAGGAAAAGCAAATATTGAATGGAAAACTATGGAGGGTGACTACTTTATAGTTCACAAAAGTGGATTAAACATTCCCCACTTTGGTTTACTTTGTCCCCCCTACCTGAATATCTTTATAAAAGACAGCAACAACTGAAGAGTAACCTTTTCAAAATAGTGTGGCCCTGGCTCTCATTAGCCAAAACTGGGTTATAAGTCCATCCCTGGACACCTCACTCGGCCATGCTGATGCTGGACTCAGAAGGTGGGGGCTGGCGCACCTGCTGTTTCCCAGGGGGACGGGAAGGATCTGCTCTGCAGAGGTCAGGTATAAGCCTGTGTCCACATACTCTTCAAGTTAGGGGCCATAGTTTGATCATGGACCCTAATGGATTAACCCTATTACACTCAGACCTAGGTTTGTTCTATCAGAATCGCAGGAGGGAAATTGGTCCCCCAGGAAAGCTGATTTAATCTTATTAACAGAATAAGCATTTAGTAATGTGGGCCTGGAAAACAAACATATATAAGACTCATGCTACTGTGGGCCTTTCCTTCTGTGTGGAGCTCAAATGAAGCATCCTTTGGGGAGGTTTCCCTCCCTTTGTCCTGTGTCCCACAAAGCGACCACATTCTACTCATGCTTCCCAGCACACACTGATGGGAACTGCATATTTCTTTGTCTTTTTGTGGACAGTGATCACGTCATTCTTGATTTTATCTCTGGAACCTAGCTCAGAGTCTTTGCCATCCATTGATTCTTCATTCACTCACTCAACAAACTTATATTGGGCTCCCACTGTATGCCACACCTTAAGTGAGAAACCTGGGGTATGGTGAGTGGAAACAGCTATGACCCCAACTCCCACATGGGAGACCAGTGCTGGCCGGAGGATGCCCAGCACCGGCTGGAGAAGAGGGAGTGTCTCACGTAAGGGAACACAGGCTAACGAAAGAAAAGAACCACCAGGCGTGGTGGCTCATGACTGTAATCCCAACACTCTGGGAGGCCACGGAAGGTGGATTGCCTGAGCTCATGAGTTTGAGGCCAGACTGAGCCAGAGCGAGACCTCATCTCTAAAAATAGCTGGGCCCTGTGGCAGGTGCCTGTAGCCCCAGCTACTTGGGAGGCTGAGGCAAGAGAATCACTTAAGCCCAAGAGTTGGAGGTTGCTGTGAGTTGTGATGCCATGGCACTCTACCAACGGCTACAGAGTGAGAGTCTGTCTGAAAAAAAAAGAAAGAAAAGAAGAGGAGAGGAGAGGAGACGAGACGAGACGAGACGAGACAAGACAACAGAACCAGGTGCAGAAGGACAGCATCCCCGGAGCAGGTGGGAGAGCACAGCACAAGATGAGTCTGACCAGCACAGGCCTGAAGACCTGAGTTCTTGTCTCGAGAGCAGTGAGGGAGACAGGGAGGGGTCTCGACACAGTTGGAGACAGAGAGGCAGGTGGAGGAGCGGGGAGGGCCAGATCGGCAATTTGAATAGATCGTCTTGGCTGCAATAAGGGCATTAGATTAAAGGTACTGAGAGGACACGTGTGGGACCAACTGGTAGGGAGAACATCCACGGTAGACATGAGGAAGGAGAGGGTGTGGGATGCAGGGACACAAGGCCACCAAGGAAAACTTGTTGACCACCTGTGTCACCGTTGAATTGTGTACCCCAAAACCATAGCGTGTAAATCCCACAGGGCCCTTGCAGAGGTACAGAATCCTAATGCAGTACAGCCAGGGTCATAAAGAAAGGGGAAATTTCAGACACAGACATGCACCCAGGAAGAGCACCACCTCAATACTGGAGTTATCTTGTCACAAACCAAGGAATACCAAATGTTTACCAGAGTCAAACTGAAATGTTCCCAGTGCCTTCCCAGGGAGCCCGGCCCTGGTGGCGCCCTGACGTCAGACCTCTGGCCTCCAGAATGGTGAGGGATACGTTTCCACAGTGTACCACGTTCCAATTGTTGTACTTTGTTACAGTAGCCCTGAAGAAGCAGTAGGACATGGTTATTGATTCAAATAACTGTATTTTAGTAAGCCACGTGTTCTATTCACAACCCTCCCTATTTTATATTCCCTGAAAAAAGTGTGAGAAGGAAGTGTATCAATAAACAGAGAGTCAGGCAAATTTAAGCAGCTTGATTTAATGAGAGACTTTGCAAAATAATTAACATCTTATTGCACCTCCTGAAACTTTAAAATGGTGATGGAGTTTGTGTGGACTCCCAAGGTCAATGCAATACCGGACACATACTTTTTTACCCAAATCTTACACAGCCCTAACATCTTACTGAGGCAGGTCAATGAGGTCCAGAGAAGGAAAGCGGAAAGCTCAGGCTGTCATTCTTGCAGCTTAAATACTAGAAATCTTTATCGTGCTCACTTAAATGCATTCTTTGACTTATTTAGTAGACGTAATAAATATCTTCAAAGATCAAAACTAGTACATTTTCAGTTGCAACCACCTTTACCTACAAGTTCTTGATGCATCAAAAGCTTAATTCACAACAAAAATCAGGTTCAGGCTCTGAATCCTCAGCAGAACATTTTAAGAAATCCTTTTCTAGAGGTACCCTTATTACAGCTGCATGGTTCAACAATGGAGACCTCCTCTTTCTTCTCCCTTTTTCATGCAGTTTTGCAATTAAAAGTAAAACAATGGTTTCTTTGATGGTTCCTGAAGGCACTCTGGCATTTCTCCTAATGCTAATCAATGTTCTGCCCATACCAAGGTCAAGGTTCACCTAATTGGTTCCTTTTTGTGTTGGAATAATACACAATATTGAGACATAGACATTTTTGCCATGTGCAGGAGAGAATGAGAATGATAATTATAATTTTGCACACAAAGATCTACTCCAGGAGCTCTCTGGTACAGAGAGGGAAGAGAAATACACAATGAAATAAGCAGAGAATACAACAGAAAGAGGTTCTGTTATTTATTACATCTGTAACAATGCCTTGAATTTAAGAGCTGTAATTAATTATCAACAATGACAAACGGCCAAGAAAAAGCCAGGGGCAATGGCTGTGGTGGTTGACAACCTGCAATGTGAGAAAATCTTGTCATATCCAGACCAACCAATTTATTAGGCATGCAGTCTTCCTCAATTGATCCTCCAAAGACAAATTACTGTAAATATAGGATAATGTCAGAGAAATTACTCCAGTCAAATGAAAAGCCAGTGACAATCCCAAACAGCATAAATTTTTATTAAGTTCGAGAGTCATCCCTGTCTCCAAGGCTTTCTCTTCCCTGCAATGTGAGCACACAGGGGGCTGCTCCTTTGATCCTAAAACTACACACAAAGCCAGGCATTTGGTGGATTCTATTTAATTATTTAAAAATAATATTTGAATTGAATTGAGCCACATGGGACCTAATAACTAGGTTTATAATTAAGTAGAATATAGAAAATGAGAAGAGAAAGTAAAGGTCCGTAAACCCCAAGTGAATAGAAACCCTCCCCAATCCCAGCTGATCAGTTCACATTTCTTTAGTCCAAATGCTTCTATGAGAAGAAGGAATTGGGCAGGGGCGTGATGGTACCCACGGGACAGATGATCTAAAGCACAAGTTCATTCTTGCCCTTAATCGGGGGAGTGTGAGTAGGAAAAAGATTCTTCTGCATTAGATTTTGAGGCACAGGAGAAAGATCTATTTGACAGGTTGGCTCCCAATGAATCTGCTTAGTTACTTGTGAGATTTAAAGGTGAAATTATCAACCTTCATGTATGCAGACGGGTGATGGGGGAAGGGGACATGTTTGCCTAGCACCTTCAGATCACCCCAAAGCCCAGGAAGTCCCTTCTGTTCCCTGAACCAGATCAACTTATTCAGTGCAAATCAGCTTTCCCTGAAGTTAAGTGCAGAGATGGCATCTTGGCATTGTGAGAAATACCCAATGAAATCCTTTGAAAGGTCAATGTAAACTACATGAGCCAAACCGCAACCTTTTGGGCATTAGGAGGGGGATTATATTTTAAAATCACATATTTAATTCTTTACTGTGATTCAACATGGCTGCAGGCCCTTCTGGGAGAGAAGGCTGGTGGGGGAGGAAGCAGAAGGGCTGGGAGGGGGTCTGCACAGAGGGACGAACGTCCAGTCCTCTGTAACCTCCAGAGAAGCTTTTTTTCCCTAGTTGTGGGATAAAGAGCAAAAGTGGGGAAGAAAGAAAGCACCCGGCACACTAGCTTCCCAAAGAAATGGCAGAGCTGGCAAAAGCAGTTGATGAAGGGAAATTTTCATTCACTGGAGAAAAAAAATGCAGATTTAGTTCCTGACTCCATTTAGCCTTCTGGACAGTGATGCAAACTGAGGCATTCTGTGGGTGCTATGAAAACAAACTCCATAAAGCACACACAGTTACGTCTGTATGAACAAAAACCCAAGTAAACCAAGGGAATTATTCACCCTAAACCACTGTGAGGTCACAGTGGTGACCTCTTTGTAATGTACTAAAATTACTGAAGGGAGAAGGGAAAAGCTTAAGGGTAAAGTTAGGATCGTAAGAAAATTTAGTCACATACTGAAGTTAATTTTACATAAAATATTCATTCCAATTAAACATTAATTTAAACGGATTTTATAATGATGATGATAATAATAGTAAAAGCACTATATTTACTCAGGTGCAGCAAAATAATATTTTAATTGTTTACAAAGTCATTTGCAGATGTTCCAAATAATCTACCATTATTTGTCTCTACGCCAAAATTTAGGTCAACAATTACCACTAAATATTTTGCTAATTCTATAGAGCTATGATAAATTAGAATCCATTATTTACGCAGAATCTTTGAACAATCAATCTAATTTGGAATCAATAGTACCTTTGTCATGTCTAAGACAAAAGGATTTTCTGGGCTAGGACACAAAAGAGGATTGAGGATATTTAAATTAAGATGAAATTTTTTTAGATGGTATATTATTTGTATAATAATAATAACTACAAAAAGCAAACAATTCTGCTAATCTTCCTTCCAAAAAGCATTATAAAGTCCTCTCCTTGGATAACCTTTGTTAAATCTTGATGTAAATTCAGAGTACATATTTGCAAATCTCCAATGTGCATTTATTTGTATAATTTCTATAATTCAGATTCTGCTCATTCAAACTGACCTTTTGATTCTATTCCTCTAAATGTTTTTCATCCAAAATTCAAACTCCTAGCAGAGGCAGTTCCAAGCCACTTGGTTAGGTCAGGGAATCTTGGGCCAGACAACCTGAGTCCTGTCCCGGCTCCCCTTCCTGCTGCCTGGGTGATCCCAAGCTGCAGGGGCTACATCTCCAGGCCTCAGTTTCTTCATTTGCTTTATGGAAATGATAACAATGCCCACCTCACAGGTATACTGTGAGAACCACATGAGAAATATTAACAAAGCACCATAGCAGTGTTGTCATAGGAAACACCATACAGAGATTGGCCTTTATCAGGGTCCTTTACCCTATTCCAAGAAATTGCTGTACCTGGCTGTACTCCTGGCCTGTACCCCAATGAATTATCTTAATATTAAATTTGCTTCCCACTAGACATGGAGCAAAGTGCTTACAGACTATGATCATTTGCTATTGCTGCTAAAACAAATCACTACTAATTTATCTGCTTAAAGGAAAAAAATAATCCCATAAATTTATCATCTTAAGGTTCTGGAGGCCATAAGTCCTATAATCACAGTGCAGGTGGGGCTGTGCTCCTTCTGGAGGCTGCAGGGGATAATCCACTTCTTTGCTTTTTCCAGCTGCTGGAGGTGCCCACATTCTTTGGTCCTTGCCCCTTCAGCATCTCAACCTCTGCTTCTATCATTGCATCTCCTCTGATGGACCCTCCTGCCTTCTTCTTATAAGGACCCTAGTGGTTACCTTGGTCCCACGTGGATAATCCAGGATATATTCCTGCACATCTGCAAAGTTTCCAGGGATCAGGATGAAGACACTTTTAGAGCATCATTATTCTGCCCACCTCTGGGACCCACTTTCCCATGACCTTCATTTCATCCCTTCTTCCTAAACCTGCCCCTGTTCTCCCCCCAGTCAGTCTTCCTCCTCTCAGTGAATAGCAGCAGTTTACAAAATGCATCTTCACACACACACACACACACACACACACAAAAGCTGGGACTGATAAATTTCCCAAAGTCATAGCAGCCTTGAGTGGCATTTAAAAAATACTTGCTTATTAAGGCAGTGAACACTAAAACAAAAAGGAGAAATAAACAGATGTCTCTCATTAGCAAAAGAAGGGCCTTCATTTTTACCCAACTTTATTTTATTGCCCTCCTTAATGCTCATGCATAAATGCGACATGAAAATGAAGGCATCAGCTAAATAATAAATTTCCTCAAGTTTCCAGACGTGGAACACTTTGCAGAGTTGAGACAAAGGACACCCAGCAGCTTGGCCAAATGCCGGTCGAGGTAACTGCTGCCATGTTCAGTGTGTTCTGGGACCAGATAATGTTTTAATACCTTATTCAAACAAAATGATTTCCTTAAAGCAGACAACTAATTCATTCAGGATTTGAAGACCAGCAAGAATAAGTGAGATGCAACATTTACCTTGACCTGACCTTGTGGCCACCACCATATTTAGACTTGGCTCTAGTGTTCAAGGAACTTGGAGTGACCCTTGTCATCTCACTGGGTTGGGGATGGAATCCAGGTCCCCACAAGTGGTCAGGTGGATGAAATGAGTGACATCCTATGTATCCTGGGGAATCCCCCCAGGCCCATACTGTTTATTCACATTCTGAAAACCTTCCAAAAAACACTAATGGGCTCTTCACTTCCCTAGAAATAACTGGATCTCTTAGTCTATCTTTTGTCACCTATTTAAAGACCAGAGCGTCCAAGAAAAGTTTAACTTTCCTCTTACCCCAGATCTGCTAGTTCCTTGTTCTTGGACTTCCCAGCCTTGACAACTCTGAGAAATGCATCTCTGTTGCTTCAGCTGCCCAGTCGATGGTATTGTGGCACAGCAGCCCAATCAGAGTGAGACAGTGATGAGATGGAGACCCACTGGCAACTCCAGGTGTGTCCCATTGGGAGAAGCAATTGTCCCTATAACCACATTCCCTATATTTTGTTGTTTTACATCTTGGAAAATGCTTCTACATTTATTCAGGACCTTGGTGATATTCTGGATTTTTATCTGGGGGTGTAGAATTTGTATCTTTCAAGCTGTACAGACTTTCTGCATAAACTTACATAAACATTAACATAATTACAAAATGATTAAGGGATCAAATAATAGAAAACGGGCCACAGATCTGTCCAAACTCATGTGGGGCACACAAGAAACTGGAGTGCTGGACACATTGGCCGGCTCAGCTGGGGGGGCCGAACCCCGTGGCAGACCCCACACTTGTGGTCACAGAGTCAGCAGTCCTGTGTCTCTAAGTCTTTGCTGCCACCCTGGCTTCCTTTCTCAGTCCAATAGCAGTGTCAGCTTGCACCAATCAGTGCCCTTCCATTTGAACGCGGGTCTTAAGACCTACAAACAAGAAACCAAAAACAGAGGAACAAACCCAGCAAATAGTACATCCTTCAGAGTAAAGGCGGCCTTCTCTAAATGATTGCTTCTACAGGAAGTGTCCTGCACAGGCAGGAATTTCTAACGCTAGTCTTCTCAGCTGCGTCAGTTTAATCTGAATCGTTCTGAACTTGACCAAGGTGTTCACTCTCTGCAGTGAGAATGGACTCCATGTGAGAAGGAAGTAGCCAGCCTAACACGGGGCATCAGGCCCTAAAGGGCAGAGCTAGAAACCTGCTTCCTTTCTTTTCATCCCTAAAAGTCCCCTAATAAATGTAGACATTTATTATGTTACCCAGGAAAATGTTATTTATTTTACTTTTCCATACACCCTGAATATATTCCTTGCTTAGCAGGCACTACAGAGAAAGAAAGCAAATGAAAAACCAACGAACCCCACACTGCTGAGGGCACATTAGGGGAAGTAAAAGGCCTCAGAAACAACGAGAGGTGTGAGTGTGGCTGCCCTGAGGATGGAGAGGTTTCATGACTGCTGTTCATGATGTGTTTCTGTGTTTCCTTTTTAAAAGCCCCAAGTTCTATTCTTTCTTTCTTAGATTCATAGTTTATTATTTAAATCAATCAACTGTGCACAAATTTCTCTTCATTTCTATCATAGACAAAGCACTGCTTTAAATCCATCCCATAATCGTGTCTGAAGGCCGCGAGCCCATCACGGCTGAGTGAGTGTGTTTAGACAGATATATGATGTCTCAACCCCACGTGCTTCCACTTAATGCTATTGTGGGTAGGGAGAGAAACACTTCCACTACTGGAAGTATTTGTAATTTTCAGCAAATGTCCTCAATGTGCCCCCCAGGAAAACATATGGATTCACGAACGGGCTTTCCAACCATATAGACCAAGAGACAGAGATTCCGTCTTCCGTTACAAATTAACTTGCGAAATTTGGAAATAGCCCACGTTATCTGTGAGTTGGAGATGGGTGAATTTCAATCTGTCAATATCCATGAATAATTCCAAGACATTTCAAACAAACAGACGTGCGCGTTCAGGACATCTGGTGTACCAGGCGTCCTCCCTCCAGCTCAGGGGCTTCACAGGCCCCCTCTGCTACCTCTTCCATGGCTTCCCACGGGCAGGACATCTCTCTGCCTGCGTTAAACACACATAACTCAACTGATGGAGTTACTGTTCAGAGGAGAAAATGTCTCCATCTCATACCCTCCCTTTGGCGTCTCATAGAAGTATGACATCAGTTTTAAACTCTGAGTGGCAGAATCCTCCCAGCACTGTAAAATATGCTGGAAGAAATAGGAGGAACGTTTGTGGAGCTCTCTCTCCCCTGACATGGCTTTTTATCTTACCAGTCACACCACAGCAGCCAAACAACTATTACAAGCTCATGTACAGTTCCGTAACTAATCCAATAAATGACAGGAGCCTCCCATGCTGGGCAATTCTCATTTAGAATGTGCTTCTCTTCTAATATGTTTGTTCCCCAATTCTTTGTGTTGTGAATTTATTGAAGTAAGACCCTTAAATTCATTAGGGCGTATCCTCCACTTCCAGGGCAGGAATTACTAGCTGTAGTCTGTTGCGCTGCGTCAGTTTAATCCGAACGTTAAATACACATGTTTGCTGCAGGAATCACTAATGCGAAACTGTAAAATTGTCAAAGCAAACTCAGAACCTTCCCTGAGATTTGTGTTTAATTTCCTTTTCCTGCAGCACTCAGAGGGATGTCTATGTCTGGACCGCCTTTCTTCTTGAAAGGCGTGGAGAAACCATGGCCCTCTGATGCAAGGGTGTGGGATCTGAGGAAACATTACTAATGACTCCAGCCTGAAGCAACCGAAGAGCCAGACAGAGCTCACGGAGAAGCGAGAAGACTCGCGCTGAGCTTGGGGAGAGGCCTGTGAAGCAACACGTCTCCCCGCACAGCCTTCCGGTGATAATTGCTTTCACTGCATTTTTGTCATATAAATCTTATTTGATTTCCTCTTATTGGAAAGGATCTCAGGGAAGTAGAGCTAAAACTCACATGCTGTCTTCACTAAAACCATGCAAGATGAGAACCCGGGCTGTCCCAACATGGCTGGTTTATTGCCTGTAGAAACAGACCCCGCAAAGAGGTAGAAAAAGTTCATTAAATAACTCCACGAGTCCATCACACTTAACCTACCATTGCTGAAGTTGCTGCCAATCATCACGCACAGCTCACCATCTTGGTGAGGCTTTTCTGAATCTAGAGAGAAATTGATGCCGCACGAATCTCATTTCTGCAAAGAAATAAGAAAAAACAAACAAGAACATGTGTTGTTTTATTTCTTTTACCTTCCTCCCCTTACTCCTCATCCTCCTTTTCCTCTCCCCTCTTTCTTTTTCTCCTTACAATCTCACCCCTTCCAAGCTCCTGTCTAACTTGAGACAGAAATTCGCATTTAGTCAGTTTAAAGTAGGTTTTTTAAACATCGTAACACCTATAAAAAAAGGTCATAAAATTTACTCCCCAAGGAAAAAAAAGCTACCTATAAGCCTCTACAGGTACAATGATAGCAATGAGACAGCACCGTCTTAAATAAGTGTAAAAACAATAATAAACATAACTCCGGCCTCCGTTATTCAGAGCTGTCTTACTCTGCTTGGGCTGCCACAACAAAACAGCACAAACTGGGTGGCTTAAACAAAAGAAACTGATCCTCATGAAGTTCTGGAGGCTGAACTGTTTGATGCCAGGGTGCCAGTACAGTCAGGCTTTGGGGAGGGTTTGGTTTGCAGACGATAGCCTTCTTGGTGAGTCTTCACATGAAGGTGAGAGAGAGTGAGCGTGAACGCTCTGGTGTCTCTCTTCATAAGGGCACTAATGCTGTCATGATGACCCCGTTCTCAGACCTTATCTAATTTCACTCACTTCCCAAGCCCCCATCTTCAAATTACTACAGGGCTAAGCTTATACATATGAATTTAGGAGAGAACATAATTCAGTGAGTAGCGATTGTCATCCCAGATACCAGATAGTCACAGGCATATGTGTGATTATTCAAGATAGTATGAATGATGAAATGAATGAATGAAGGGTAGTGGCAAACTTGGTTATTCTCCTCCCTTGCTGCACGCAAATTTTGGTTGGATTATTTTTTGCGAATTTAGCCCCACCCCTACTTCCAATTTAAACTTAGGAATTGCTTTCCACAAATATCTTCCAATCAGAGAAAATCAAGTTAGACTTGTAAGGTAGCAAAGATGTGAAGGTAATTATTATGAGTGAAAGTTAGAGTTGGCTGACGTCCTTGAAATCTTGTGCAGGTCATGCCCCTGGGTCTCACCCTTCCACTGCAATGCACACCTGAGGTGGGGGCAGTGTGGGGGTTGGAACGTCCAGCAGAGTAGATGAGAAAATAGTCTGAGAAATGTCTAGATAGAGATCAGCAGCTTAGTGACAGGATATAAATAAAGCTAGAAAGCAATTGACAACTACTCTACAACTGTGACTATCTAACCTGGGGGCTGTAACTTTCCCTCATTAAATCCTAACCAAAATATCCTTTGGTCTGTAGTTCGGTGCTCCGCCATCCTTCAGCCTGATAGCTTTCTTACTTGAACAAAGAACTACCTGTTTAATTGAAACACGAAACTGTTACCTTCTCACTTGCTTCGTGTGTGCACAATCCCCAACCCCCTAATCAAAGGCCTTGAATATTCTGGTCCGGACAGCACCTATTAGCCTTGCTAGGGGCTGATGTGGGTTGAAACACTGTGTGTGAATATGTGTGTGTGTGTGCATGTTAATTTCGCAGTGCCTTCTCTCCCTTTGTCTGTCAGACCCCAGGCAGTTGGATGAAGTCCCTGCATAGTGGAACTCCCAGTCCACTGTGCTGCCACTAGCTATTACTGGCAGGCCACGAAGGCAGATGTGTTGGCTTCACAGAGCTGTCCAGGAGCTTGGAGAGGCTTCAGACTTCATGTGAGCCCAGATTTTCTGCTGCTTCAGGTTGAAGTCTGATGTATCCTTGGCCGCTCTTGCGGCATCTCTTCAGATCTTCCCTCTCTTGGTTCCATCCACAGTCAAATTCCAATATTAAAACCATTAAAGTTCTAATACTGTATTCATGACATTTGTGGCAGCTCCTTTTCCTGGATCAAACTCAAGACAGGTGCAACATCCTAAAACATACTTTTGTTGCATCTGTTGTCTAATATCTTTGTTTTATCAGAGTCCCATCCAAAAATATTCTCATTTATTCATAGAAAAAACTACTTTGCCCTAGAATTTTGGATCTAAAATTAGAGGTGGATGTGTACAGATTAATTGGAGGATGATTGTGCCAGTGAAGAGGACCAAATGGACAAAGTTAAGTACTGTAAATAACCACAGCATAGCAGGTATGAACAAGGTTGGTATTCTGGGATGTCTGACACTTGGGCATGTATATTACATTTCACGGGCTATTTGTGCAGGGTTAGAGACTTTGTTAGGGCATGACCTTAGGACCTGAAAGAGATGGTAAGGTAACACTAAATGCTGTTCTTAGTTTTGTTCCTGTTTCCACTAGAAAGTCACTCAATTCATGCCAAGTAGAGAAAAATATCCGAATCCTAGTCACAATTTTGTATATGGAAGCTGGAAATTAGGATGCAAGGTGCAGCAAATTTAGGCTGTCCCCAGGGAAAATCATAGCACACACAGCTTATTCTCATAGTCAGGAGACAGTAAGATACAACTCTAAATTTTATTTTTCTCAACCTGGATCAATATTTTTATGCAAAAGTCATAAAGGATCTGATGTTCCAAAAGAGTGTAAAAACCCTAGGTGAAGAAGAGTGAGCAATGTCTAATTAGCCAAAATAAGCTGAGATTTCCCTTCTCATGCAATTGTATTTTTTTTTTTGCTTTTTCAAAGAAACCTCTATTAAAAAACTCAGCTTAGAGGTACAGCAAAATTTTAGACTCTTCTAATTGACAAAACATTAATTCTCCATTAGTTATTTGAATTATTAAAAATTTGAGATTGAATAAATGCAGAATGGCCATAAAGTTTGCGTGCAATTTTAAATTGGGCACTATTTTAAATTGCACATAATCTTAATGACCACGGTGTATATTAAATAATGACCGTCAATATGGTACCTATGGCATTTTGAATAAAGTTAAAACATGTGTAACCACAGTTTTCTTTGTCTTACAACCTTTTAAATGACTAGATAAGAACAAATTGTCACTATCTTATCAAGTCCCTGTAAGTCTAGGTCTGTTTATTTATTCCTCAGAAGAAGTTGGAGTATTTCTATATTTCTGTCATTTTATAGGATTAATTTTGAAATATTTTCTTTGCCTACCAGATATTTTCTTAATTTATACTTTAGTCCTTTTCCACATTTTCAAGAACTTCAAATGAAGGACATCTGAATTAATGAGATGAATGAAGAGAGAGCTTTGAGATATCAAAGGATGCTTAAACAAGCACAGGTAAGTGTGGACAGCTTTCTATTGCCTGTCCTCAGCTATTTTGCTTTTTCATTGTTTCTTCTGATGGAACTCACTAACTTGGGGGATTTTTGAACTCTTCTATTTATGGTACATGACTAAATACTCATTAAATGTACCTGTGAGTAAATCTCATTGCCCTTATCTGTAAAGGTATTCTTCCATAATTTAGGAGGCAAACACATAGAAACCTGACTTTGTTCTTCTTTTGAACAAAAGGCTGCATTGGGCAGAGGTGACAAACATAATGACCAAGCCAAGAGGCTAAAGAAATTGGAACAGAGGACGGAAAATGCTGGAGTCTCTGAAGACATCAGAGAGCTTCTGAACCATCCATGTGGACGTGCAGCTGTCAACATCTTTTTGTATGAAATAATAGAATCCTATTTTATAAATCCTTCCACTGGACATTTGTTAGCACCAATACAAAGTCACATTGGAGTACTGCCAAGGAATCTGATTTTCTAAAGGTACAATTCCAAAAATTATAATATAATACTCAGATTAAAACTATATTTTAGGATCCCACGTAAGTTTTCCAGATGCCATAAAAATAAAATAATAATAATGATAATAGAAATGTAGAACATTTGTCATTGTTTTAGCACAAAATTGACCTTAGCATAACTACCCCTTCTTTGCCAGAGCAAATGTCAAACACACTTCCATGCATATGTGAGTATTGATTTATTTCATGGCCCAAACTCACCCAAGAATTCAGACCTCTCCCCTGCTTCTATTCAACATTTTGGAGCTCTGGCCTAGATATGTGAGGCAGACAGTTTCAATAAAGAAAGATTGATAAATGTACTCAAAACCAGAGGGATCTGGAATTGAGTTAGGAGTGCGAGGGATCCGGCTTATTTCTTTCTGTTTCCAGTGAAAATCACAACTTTTCTAATACCAGAGTATTTTGGAATATCACATAAGAAAAATATGAAAGTACATTTTTTGTCATCTTGGTAAGTGGCCTTGTAAAAATCCCTAAAGTCTTTCAGCAGACTGTAAATATGAAAATTCTTTTCCAGTTGTGATACATCAATTCTTTCCCCCCCAAAGCAAAAGCAATAAAAACAAAAATAAAACCAAGCTGAAACTGAGCTTCCCCAATATTTTCCATGATTTTATTGGGCTTGGGAAAAGTAGAGATTTTATTAGCTGTAAGATCATGGCAGATGGAAAAAGTATAATTTAGAGAGATTAAATGAGCTGGGTTTTATATGCCTCTAGTATTTAAGGCATTGAAAAATATCAAAATAATTGGAAAATGATGCATTGTAGACACCAGGCTATTTCTCAGCTGAACAGCTAATAATCACCCTTCACAATGTTCCAGATGTGTGTGTTTCCTCTAATAATGGAAAGTTAAAAATAACACTCCTAATTCTTCTTCCAAATGATGACGGACAGGCCCACTGCCACCAGGCATTCGGCAGGAGGGAGTGTCGTGGGGTATCTCAAAACAGCTCCACCATAAAATAAATAACGCATGTTCCTCACATTATTCAAATGCAGTTTTAATTATTTCAGAACTTGCTTCAAACTTTTCCAAGTGGGCTGGTGACAGAGAGCTCCTGAGCTTTTGTCTCACAGTTCACACCTTCATGCTAAATGGACTGCAACCAGACTTACTACTTGGATGACTATTTATCAGCGCTGGGCTATTGTGCTGTTCAGGGTCTCAGGACCTGCTGATACAGCCCGTTTCCCTTCTCCTCTTCCCAACGCCACATCGCCTTTCTCATCCACGTTTCTCGGCTAAAATGCATAAAGGTGGCATCATCTTTGACTTCAGGGTTTTCTGCATTTTGCACATGTGGGAATGACCCTAGCGTATACTCTGGCCACTTCCCAGCATAGCTGGCCCAGGAAAAGGGGCTGAATGGTCTCTAGCACTAAATTCCATAGCTGTAGCAGCCTCATTCTTATGTCTCACTAAGGACCATGTTGGACTTTCCACTTGGGGTTATCAGAATGAGCCATGGAATGTGAGGAAGACTTGAATCTTTCTCCCATTGGCAGTTACTCCACAAACTCGCTGGGGTGTGGGGGCCAATTCTAATATCTAGGATTCCACCCATAAAACAAAACACTAATATTCTGACCTACCTGCTTCCAGGTTTTTTTCCATTTCTTTTTTTTTCAAGACAGACTCTTACTCTGTCACCCTGGGTAGAGTGTCATGGCATCACAGCTCACAGCTACCTAAAAATCTTGGGTTTGAGCAATCCTCTTGCCTCAGCCTCCTAAGTAGCTCAGACTGCAGGCATGTGCCACCACACCCAGCTAGTTTTTCTGTTTTTAGTAGAGACGAGTCTTGCTCTTGCTGGGTTGGTTTGAGCTCTAGGCTCAAGTGATTCACCCACCTCAGCCACCCAGAGTGCAAGGATTACAGACACGAGACACTGTGTCCAGCTACCTACAGGGTTTTTGAAAAGATAAAGTGAGAGTACTGTAAAAGTATGTCCCAAGACAAGAAGCACCCGTAGGTTCTGGTCAACATCTGCCTCTGATCTACCTCTGATCATCTTTTATTCATTCATACTATCTTGAATAATCACGTATACACCTACCTGTCTGGTATCTGGGTTGATAATCTCTATAGATTGAATTATGTTCCCCCAAATTAATATGTTTAAGCCCCCTGAAAGTGGTTGTATTTGGAGATGGGGGGTTGGGAGGTGATTAAGATTAGATAAGGTTTGAGAATGGGGCCATCAGGAAAGAGTTAGTGCCCTTATGAGGAGAGACACCAGAGCGCTCACGCTCACTCTCTCTCACCTTCATGTGAAGACTCACCAAGAAGGCTGTCATCTGCAAACCAAACCCTCCCAGAACCTGACTGTACTGGAACCCTGGCATCAAATAATCCAGCTTCCAGAACTTCAGAACTTACGGTAGCCCAAGCAGAGTAAGACAGCTGTCAGTAATGGAGGCATAAGTTATGTTTATTATTGTTTTTGCACTTATTAGATGATGGTGCTGTCTCATTGCTATCATTGTACATGTAGAGGCTTACAGGTAGCTTTTATTTCCTTGGGAATAATGTTTATGACCTTTTTATAGGTGTTACGATGTTTAAAAAACCTACTTCAAACTTGTCTACATGAAAATTTATGTCTCATCCCAAGTGAGATGGGAGCTTAGAAAAGGGGAGATAATTAAGAGACGAGGAAAGAGGAGGAGGAAGGGGAGGAAGGTAAAAGAAATACAACGGCATACATTCTCATTTATTATTCTTTTTTATGCTTTCCCTGATACTAGGTTCTCGGTGCACATTGTATATAAGCCAGCTGCAAATGGCTTGGGGTTGTACCCATTTGTCAGGAAAGAAAGTTTGTAAGCCTGTTCTTGTGTCCAATCAAAGTTGGAGTAGTCTGGTTCATAAATTAGGGTTGGACGTGTTGCCATTTTGCCTGACAGATCCCATCATTAGTCATTTTAGCAAGAGTGTAGTTTTCCTGATAGTCACAAAAATCTAGGCCCAGTCCTCAGCCCTCAACCTGTGTGGAACATTTGTTTCCTTAAACTTATGGTTTTCCTAGTCCATAAAGGAGCATCTATTTGGGTTTCCCACATCACAAATTGAATGAGTTTTAGCACAAGGGAAACACATGGCATTGGAGAGACTGTATCTTGACATGTGCCCCCACACCCAGCTAGTTTTTCTGTTTTTAGTAGAGACAGAGTCTTGCTCTTGCTGGGTTGGTCTTGAGCTCTAGGCTCAAGTGATTCACCCACCTCAGCCACCCAGAGTGCAAGGATTACAGACACGAGACGAGCAACTCTGTCATCTCCAGATGTTCCCTTTACAATGCCCTCTTTGGGGAAACGATGTTGTTTCTGGTTCAGATAAGAACTTCTGCCACATTGTCATGCTCTGACTTTGCTTCCCGCTTCCCATGCCTGCCAAGCACTTCCGCCAGAGGAGCGATTGCCTTTTTCAGGTTGCTTTAATCTGGCCTCTCATCACTAAAGTGCTTTCCATTGCCTCCCTCACCCACCAGGCAACCCGCACATCCCCAACCTCCTAAACTCCACAAAGTCTCCCTCCCCAGAGGGAGTCCTCCTGGCTGACTGTGTATGACTCATCCTATAATTGGATTTCGATGCTTCCGTTTCAGAAATGCATTCCAATTATGCCTGGGCCAAATGTCAATCACATTGAAAGCATCTCTGCAAAGCAACAGCCTTCATTTGAATAATTATGTCTGAATTAGCACGGACTTCTCTCTATTGCACCGGGCTGCCTCCCCAAAGAACACTATATGTAGAAAACCCTGGAGTTGGGTCCTGGCTGGCAAAATATCTCTGACTACAAGTGCTAGTTATCATTTTAAAGAATCTTTTGAACAGCAAATGACTTGGAAGGGGGAAGGAGGGAGGAAGGAAGAAAAAAAGAAAGAAAAAGAAATCAAGTTTTACCAGCTTCGTTGCTCAACCACAACGATAACATCTATAGGACGCAGGGAACCACAGCTCTCAGGGACAGACCCTCCTCACTGATGACTTGTACACTGCCCCACAGACACGCTGTGGTCCTACAAGAGATGCAGGAAGGACTTGCAGCTGCTCAGATGAGGAGGACTTGCAGGAAGTTGCTCTGGGATGCATCTGTCCATGGATGGCTATAACCACCAATGGCTGGGGTCTCTTTGGAACAGCTGCGTCATCACCATTTGAAGCATGGAGCTACCTCACATGACTCCAGTGTCTGTTCCTTAACATTCTGCTGTCTAGAGACCACTCTAGGCTATTTTTGATCGTTATCTGGTTTAGCAGCTCATCCATTTTCCTAAGTGAAATATTTGTTAAATTTCTACTCTTAGATTCTTCCTGTGCTTACGACCATCCCTGTGGTTAATTCAGTAACATTTTATAGATTAAAATCAGTGCAGAAATTATGCAGTTTTTCTTTGACACTAGGACTTACAGTCCCTGTGTTTTTCCTGACAATTGCGTCTTAATTTTTAGAATTGCCATTTACTTTAATGATTTTTTTTTTTTTTACTAACTACTGCTGTTCTCCCTCAGCATCCTGAGAATGTCTCGCCTTTGCCAGAAAAAAAACAACCATGCATATTTCTTGGTCACCCCGCAGATGGATTTCTGCATACTGTGAAATTGAAACATTATTTCATTTATTTGTTTTTATTGTTGTTCAGGCAAATGGCAAGCCTCCTCTGCAGATGCTTCCTTTTTTCTGTGCATCAGGACTATTTTTGGATTTCATATTAGATCCTAGAATACGATAGTCATAAAGTTCTCGGATGTATATAGCTAAAAGTTGTTCAATTGAGAGCTATTTCCCACTGGAAATGTTAACTCCCCATGAAGCTACAGTTACCAGAGAGGAAAAAAAACTTGTTTATGATTCTAAATGCTTCCCCAAACTCTACAAGGTTTATGTAAAAAAAAAAAAAGTTGTGAAATAGTGCTCTTTATTATACATTCTAAATAAAAGCCTAAAGTACTAAATAAAGCCTCTTGCTCAATTCAGATGCAAGAGATTTCAAGATTTCAATAAAGGAAACCAGGAAAGAAAGGAGGGATAAGACTTTAGGGGCTGCTCCTAAACCCTGAGTGAGGAAAAGTGAAAAATAAAAACCTCATGCCCAGGACAGATACCCAGTAAATGACATGACATGACAAATCCTGGGAAATAAAACTGATAAGCCAATCAAATGGATCTTGAAGAAAATTCTTATTTTTTTTTCCCTAATCACATTTCCAAAAGAATTCTAGAGGCCATAGAAACTAGGGCCTGATGTGTATCCAGGGAGTAGGAACAGGTGACTGAGGGGCCTACGGCTCAGAATATAAGCAGGCGTCATGCTCAGAGCACAGGGCACACCCAGCATTTGCACTTGAGCAGGTGGGTCTCATGCCCAGCTCTGTGCATAGGTTTATCAAAACAAGAGCAGTGCCCATCTCAAACAAGGGAAGCCCCGTTCAGCAATCTTTTATATTCATCAACTCTCAGGTTAACAACAGGCAATGTCCCTTGTGCTTCCCAGTGGAACCAAAGCCTTATGTTATAATCAGGTTCCTTCAAATTTGCAAGCATGGTCACCAATGTGGGTTTCCTACGGAATGTTTTCAATATATAGACAGAGAAAAACATACCACTATGTTTTAAAATCCAGAACAGTGGCTTCACTGAACTGGCCCCAGAGGCATGAAGAACCAGTGATATACTTTAACGAATACAGTCATGTGTACATCAACTGATTGAAAGCAGCAGCTAATCAGGCTCAGGTAGGATCACGTTGAGCATTCTCTATTGGGAAGATACGCTTGGCTTCGAGCATCTGAGAAAAGGCACCTATGGGGCTTTGGCATGCTTCAAAGACACAGTGACCTTGGTCAAACTGAAAGGGATTTGCTTCAAGTTTACAGATAGACAGAGGTTTAGAGTTTTGTACTAATTGCTCACCATTAGTACAAAACCACAGAGATGGATGCCTTTTAGCTATACTTGCATAAATAGCAGAAATAGAATTTCTAGTATTATATATTACTTGTTTCAGAAAAACAAAAATGTGTGGTCTTTCACCATTGGTCTGGCTGTTGTCTCCCTTGTACAGATTAGCCAGCTGAAAAATGACACATGGGCCTGTGTTCCGTGTGTAAGAGGAAGGGGGTGTGTAAGAGCGAGTGTATCTAAGCCACTCAATACTTTCCTCAGAGACAGACCAGCCTGGGTAAGAAGCAGGAAGGAGCTTCAAGGATCCCCGGCCCTGGCTATGAGCGGCCTACTGATCTCCTCTGCAGGATGTGATAACTGAGAAAGAGGAGCAGTCACCACTGACCAGGGACACGGGACATGTCCCCATCTGGGCCTCTCACCTGCTGAGGGGACTGAAGGACGTCCTGGGCAGCCGCTGTTGAGACGATGGCCCTTTTGTCTGCTCGGTGAGGCTGCAGGGAGAGAGACACGCCAGCCACCAGCTGCACACCC
>CAUYRH010093819.1:0-10116 GCA_963574655.1 Perodicticus potto
TCTAAAATATTTTCATTAAACTACATAGCCTTCATGGCCTTTAAATCACTATATGAAGACATTTATATTCTACTTTTAGTAATTTTCACTTGTACCCTTGTAAGATGCACCGTAAGTGTGATCCCACCAATCACCCTCCCTCCACCCATCCTCCCCCCCTCCCCTCCCTTGCCCCTTGCCCCATTTCTTGTGCTATAACTGGGTTTTAGCCTTCATATGAAAGCTATAGATTAGCTTCATAGTAGGGCTGAGTACACTGGATACTTTTTTTTCATTCTTGAGATACTTTACTAAGAAGAATATGTTCCAGCTCCATCTATGTAAACACAAAAGAGGTAAAGTCTCCATCTTCCTTTAAGAAGCCCAAGTGCCCATCGACCCATGAATGGATTAGTAAATTGTGGTACATGTACACCATGGAATACTATGCAGTCTTTTTTTCTTTTTATTGATTTAGGAAGCACAGTACAGTTTTGTTATACAAACACATATGTGTAGTGGTGAAGTCTGGGTTTTTAGTGTAACTATCAACAGAATAATGTAGACTATACTCATTAAATACTTTCTCATCCCTCAACCCCCCTTACCTTTCTGAGTCTCCAATATCTAATACTCTATGTAGACACATTATCTGTTTCCATTTATAAGAAAGACCACAGGATATTTGACTTTCTAAGTTACTTCATGTAAGATAATGGCCTCTGCCTCCATCCATGTTGCTGAAAAAGACATGATTTCCTTTTCTTTGGCTGAGTAGTATTCCACAATATCTATACCTATACCACATTTTCCTTATCCAGTCATCCATTAACGGACACTTTCGTTGATTCCATATCTTTCCTATTATGAATAGTCCTGCCAAAAACATATGAGTGTAGGTGTGTTTTTGAAATAATGATTTTTGTTCCCATGGGTAAAGTAGAGGGAATGCTGGATTGAATGGTACTTCTATTCTCAGTTCTTCAAAAAATCTCCATACTGTTTTCCACGGAGGATGTACTAATTTATATTTCTACTAACACTGTAAAAACTTTCTCTTTTCTCTCCATCCTTGCCATCCTCTATTTTATTTTATTATTATTTTTTATTTTTTTTGAGACAGAGCCTCAAGCTGTCGCCCTGGGTAGAATGCCGTGACATCACAGCTCACAGCAACCTCAAACTCTTGGGCTTAAGCAATTCTCTTGCCTCAGCCTCTCAAGTAGCTGGGACTACAGGCGCCCACCACAATGCCCAGGTATTTTTTTTTTTTCGTTGTAGTTGTTTGGCAGGCCCAGGCTGGATTCGAACCTGCCAGCTCCAGTGTATGTGACGAGAGCCCTAGCGGCTTAGCTACAGGCCCTGAACCCTCTGTTGTTTTTTGACCTTTTAACAATAGTCATTTTAACTGATGTAAGATGGTATCTCTTTGTGGCTTTAATTTGCATTTCTCTGATAATTAGTGATGCTGAACATTCTTTCAAATGCTTTTTAGTCATATGTAAGTCTTTTTTTTTGAAAAATGCCTGTTCATGACCTTTGCCCACGTTTTAGTAGGTTTTCTTCCTTTAAAAAATTTTAATATCAAAACATGTATTAGTTTTTAACATGGGGGTATAAAAGATGCTTAAATTAGAAGCCTTGGGAACAAATTCAACAATACATACTAAAAGAACTTCTGCAATTCACTTCCAATGTACTTTTCAGAGTAGGACTAGTCTAATAGGTCTATTTTACCTCAAAAATGAGTCTATTGTGTGTATGGTTAAATGTAATCACAAACACTGACAATTACAGTTATGCTCATAAATATTCTGAGTTTCCCTAATAAGATATTTAAGCCCTGTTTATTTTCATATTGCATATGAAACCGTTTATATGCCCAAAGCACCAATAAAATGACTTGAATTGAGGCTTATCTGGTACTTCATGCTGAGGAGGAAAGTCATAAACATGTTATTTAATAAAGTTGTAATATTTGGTTATTTAATCAAAATCAAGGCTTTAAAGACAGACATAACATGTTTATCTGGTAGGATCTCTCCTATGAGATGCCTGAAAGCTTTGTACTCACCTCCAGATTTTCACCATCTGAAACCTCTTTTGTTTTAGATGCAGCAGGAGGGGAAGATACTGCAGGAAGAGTGCTGGTTATAATTTGGGAGCTGAAAGAGTAATAGGAGGTATCACTGAAATGTAAAATACTCTGTACATAAGAAAAGACATAAATTTTTTAGCACAGTTTACTTCAGTTGTGTCTGGTGAATGCATCACTACCTAAACTGTGTTCTGTGTAACATTAGAATCACATTATGCTCTGGAAAAAGACACATTATGCTTTATGGTTAAAAATTATGGGTTACAGCCTCTTGGGAAATGTATATGCAAGTTTGCACATTAAAGGCTCTGATAAATATTGTATTTTTCTTAAAGCCATTTAACTTTAAACCAGCATTTCCCAAATTTATCCAGTTACAAGACCCCAGTTCTTTTTTACCTTTTTTTCCCAAAACAAAAGAAAGCTTTAAACCCTCCCCCACCAAACTCGACAAATTATTGGGTAGTAGACCATAAATTGGAAATACTAGATTCCAGTTTTCATCCCATCATAAAATTTTGAATACACTTTGCCCAGTAAAACATTCTTTGAGACATAAGTGAGGAAGGTAAATAACTATGACTTGAGATTGAAGACCTCTGATTTAGAATGGGAAAACATACGTCTCTTTTCTTAAAAACAGAAAAGAAATAAAGTAGCCTAGGAAACAAAAAAAAATGTATTACCCCTTTTCAGTTCTCCAAATAAAACACAGAAGATAAAGTATAACAATCATCATCATAAAGAAAAAATTTAGAAATCCAATCTTCAGCTCATGTAATAATTGATGTGACTGGATGGAGTTAGGCAATTTGAAATCTAGATCTGCTTCTGTTATTAACAAACCTCATGATTTCCTAAAAAACATTTTGTATCACTGAGCCTCAGAATTTTCACCCAAAAATTCTATTTATTTCAAATTTTAAGATTTTCTGAAAAGCAAAATTTCAAAATAGAAAGAAAATGAACTTTGCAATCAACTCTACCTTTTGTAAGGCATAAGACTTTGAGCAATTTGCTTAACTTTAAGTCCATCATCTCTAAATTAGGGATATGAATACCAACCTCAAGGATAGCTGATAATGGATGTGGGACACATTGCACAGTATCAGATACAAAGGTGTGATATCCTAATTGTTATTATTTTTAACAATTAACTTACAATTCAAATAGCATGCTATTTTTTAAGTGTAACTTACTAAAAAGGTAAAAACAGTTAATAAAAAATACAATATTTCATTAAACTATTTGAGCTCACCAATACGCCCTTTTCTTCATTTTAAGATGAATAAGTAACAGTAGCTAACACATACCTAGCACTATGTAATTAGACAATTTCTTATGAATATCAACTCATTTAGTGATCAAACAACTCTTAAAGATCAGTTATTATTGCTATCATTATTGTTTTTAAGAATATAAACTGGGGACATATAGAGAATACATAATGTACACAGTTTGCACAGCTAGTCAATAGCAGAGTTAAGATTTCAAGTCAGGAACCCTGACTCCATAGCCTGCAAACACTGGTCTCTAATATAGTTATTTTTGCACTGTGAGTGCCCAAGCCATATTCACTGGAGAAAAATTCAAAATAAGTAATAGTGGGGTTTGGTGTATCTGGGGGGCAAGGGAAAGGAGAAAACAACTTGAAAGGGAGGAAAACTATCAAATTTGAAAATATGCCCTCCTTGGATATCCATACCTATCTACTTCTGCAGAATTTATTCCAGAACTTGACACACTCTCTGACATTGAACCTTGACTATCTTTCTTAGTAGGTTCCAATCCATTCTTTATATCATCAAAGTTTTCATATTTGAGGGCCTGGACCAGCTGTAACAGATACATCAACAAATCCTGGGAAAAAAACAAAAAATAAGCTAAAATTAGAAGAACAAATGAATTATGATTACAGATATAATTTACTCCAAAATTTCATGTTAATATTTTACATTTATCTGTTACTTTTCAGCTGTATTGCCTTGGTCATGTTACTAAGTTACCTCACTTCTCCATGCCTCACGAATCCTCATCTATGAAATGGACGTAATAATACCTCAGAGAAGAATACGAGGATGGAGTCAGTTTAAAAGGAAATCACAGAATAGTGTCTGGCACAGAGTAAGTGGCCAGTAAATGACTCGTTTCAAGAACTAGTATCTAAAAAGGAAACGGGAAAAAAAAAAAAAAAGTAGGAAGGGAAATCAAGAGAGAAATTAGGGAAGTCTGAAGAAAATAAACTGCTAAGCCTAAATTCCTCATAAGTCTATTAACAATTAATGAAATACTTAGGTCTAAAAAGCAATCAACAAAGTAACGTAACTTTTCTGAGTTTTTCATTGACATAAAAAAACAAGTTTAATGTTTAGGACAGAAATATTTCCTGTATTACCCTATAAATGCTGTTCTTAGTACATACCATTAAGAAAACTCTTAACACATTTACTTCTAAAAATAACTAAAAACTAAAAAATTTTAAAAAGTATCTATTATCTTCCAATTGCTATACACTTTGCAAGCCACTTGAAACGTCTAATTAAATAACTTTGAGACTACCAATTCAATGTCAGTCTCCTCTTCAAGCTCACAAACCAGGTTAAATCTCTTATGAATACTATATTTTATAGCCCATTCTTTCCTATTTGTAACATCTATCTATAGCAACTATAATTACTTACTGATTTACTCCTTGTCTTTTCCACTATTTTATAAACTCCATAAGGACAGAGAACACCTCCAGCAAACTACATTTCCTTACTTAATACTACGGGCATACCTTATTTTACTTTTGTAATATTTAATTTTAATACACATACATATTTTTTAATAAATATGTATGTATGTATTGTTTGTAGCAAACCCACTTTCAAGCAAGTCTATCAACCATTTTTCTACCAACTCACTTCTCTCTGTGTCACATTTTGGTAAGGCTCACAATATTTCAACCTTTTTCATTATTATTATATCTGTTATGGTGTTATGCTAATCTGTGATCAGTGATCTTTTGATGTTATTATTGTACTTGTCTGGGGGAGCCACAACCACACCCTTACAAGATGGTAAAGTGAACTGATAAATGTGTACATGCTGACTGCTCCCCTCATTGGCCATTCCCCTCTCTCTCTTCCCCTTCTCTGACCTCCGTATTCCCTAAGACACAAAAATATTAAATTTAGGCCAGTTTACCACCCTACAAAAGACTCTTAGTGTTCAAGTGAAAGAGAGAGTCACAGGTCTCTCACTTTAAATCAAAGCTAGAAATGACTGAGGTTGGTGAGGAAGACATGCTGAAAGCTGGGGCAAGTTGAAAGCTAGGTCTCTTGCTCTAAACAGCTACGATGTGAATGCAAATGGCAAGTCCTCAAAGGAAATGATGAAAAATGGTAAGAAAGCAAAACAGCCTTGTTGCTGACATGGAGAAGATTTTAGTGATCTAAAAAAAAAAAAAAAAATCAAACCAGCTACAAATATTCTCTTAAATTAAAGCCTAATCCAGAGAAAAGCTTTAATTCCATGAAGTCTGGGAGATAAGAAAGCTATAGAAGAAAGTGTAAAGCTAGCAGACATTGGTTTATGAAATTTAAGAGGCTGTCTCCATAATATAAAAGTGTAAGATGAGGCAGCGTGTGCTGAAGGAGACACCACAGTAAGTTATTCAGAAGATCTACCTAAGATAATTGATGAAGGTGGGCACACTAAATAACAAATTGTCAATGCAGGTGACATAGCCTTCTCCTGGGAAAGATGCCATACAGAACTTTCACAGATAGAGAGAAGAAGTCAACACCTGGCTTAAAAGCTTCAAGAAGCAGTCTGACTCTCTTTTAGAGACTAACGCAGCTGGTGACTTCAATGGTCTTGTACAATTGAAAAATCCTAAGGCCCTTAAAAATTATTCTAAATCTACTCTACCTGTGCTCTAGAGATGAACAACAAAGTCTGGATGACAGTACATCTGTTTAAATGAATATTTCACTGAAGATTATAAGGCCATGGTTGAGAACTACTGCTTAGGAAAAAAGATTTCTTTCAAAATACTAATGTTCATTGACAACATACCTGGTCACCCAAGAGCTCTGATAGAGACATACAAGGAGATTACTGTTGTATTCGTGCTTGTCAATAAAACATTCATTTCACAACCTGTACATCAGCAAGCCATTTTGACTTTCAAGTCTTGTTTGAGAAATACATTTTTTAAGGCTATTGCTGTCATAGATAGTGATACCTCTGATCGATATGGGCATAGCGAGCTGAAAACCTTCTGGAAAGGATTCACCATTCCAGAAACAGTAGGTGTTCTTAGGTGCCATTAAGAACATTCATGATTCAAGAGAGGAGGTCAAAATATCAACATTAACAGGGAGTTTGGAAGAAGTCGATTCCAATCCTTATGAAAAACTTTGACAGATTCAAGACTTCAGTGGAGGGTGGTGCCTGTGGCTCAGTGAGTAGACCACCAGCCCCATATACCAAGAGTGGCGGGTTTGAACCTGGCCCCAGCCAAACTGCAACAACAACAACAAAAAAAGACTTCAGTGGAGGAAGGCACTGCAGATGTGGTAGAAACAGCAAGAGAACTAGAATTAGAAGTGGAACCTGAAGATGTGACAGAATTGCTGCAACATTGTGATCAAAAGTGAACAGATAAGGAGCTGCTTCTTATGAATGAGCAAAGAAATGGCTTCTTGAGATGGAATCTGTTCCTGGTGAAGAGGGTATGAATATTGTTGAAATGACAAAAGAAGATTCAAAATATTCCATAAACTCATTTGATAAAGCAGCAGCAGAGTTTGGGAGGACTGACTCCAATTTTGAAAGAAGTTATACTACGGAGAAAATGCTATCAAACAGCATCACATGTTACAGAGATATCTCACTACAACAAAGTTCATTATTATCTTATTTTAAGAAATTGCCACAGCCACCTCAACCTTCAACAACCACCATCCTGATCAGTGAGCAGCCGTCAGTATTGAGGGAAAACTCTCCTCCAGAAAAAGATTATGACTCATGAAGTCTTAGATGATTGTTAGCTAAATAAGCAATAAAGTATTTGTTAATTAAAGTAAAAGAACTTTTTTATATACATCTAATGCTACCATACATTTAATAGACTTCAGTATGGTATAAACATAATTTTTATGTGTATTGGGAAACAAATAAATTCACGTGATTTGCTTTATTGTGATATTTGCTCTATTGTGGTAGCCTTGACAGAATCTGCAATATCTCTGAAGCATGCAGGATATTTCTTTTTCTTTCAGAATTGATATCTTATGCCAACATAGTAAACAATCTTTCCATTAGGGAAACACTGACAAAGTAATATACATGAATTCACCATGAATATTTATCTAGTGAAAGGTTAAGTGACTTATTACTTTTTATTCAAATATGTCAACATCAGTGGTCAGGGAAATCAAGTGACTATTAAAGCACCTTTATAGTGTTGTTTCTAATACCCATCTATTAATTGGAACAACAAACATCTGATTTTCTATTATCATAGATTAATAAGATTTATGGCATCCAATAATAGAGGCATAATTATATGTTTTTTCTTTATAAAAAGGTATGTAACATAACAAAAAACTGATCAATATGTTTAATGACAAGTATACTTCCTTGAAGGTGTAAGTAATTCAATTTTATTGCTAGACTTCATTCCCAATGACTCTATTAACCTGTGTGTTTCCAAATTACAAAAAAAAAACTTAACCATATAAAATAAAAAGGTCTGCATTTTTATTAAAGTCCTCAGGAAGGGGAAATTTAGAAAACTTTCATCTTTCTAAGGCACTTAATCACCATCTGATTTGTTGGTTATTTGGTAGTCTATATTCAAACTATACTTTCCTTTATTTGTATGAAAATGAATTAACTTCAATAGTAAGTACAAAGTCTGTTTTCTCATTACACAGTCACATCTTGAAAAATATAAAAGTCCTCTAAGCGTGAAGGACATAAGCATTTAAGTAAAACAAAGCAAAACAAAACAAAAAAAACCCTCAAGTTTCTATCTTAGGCAATTCAATAAAAATTTCCCAAGAACTATGAAATTTTAGCTACATGGCGATTACCATTTTTGTCAAGAACAAGTTAATTTTAATGCTTCGAAGTGTGAATGCAAAGTGCTCACTGACTTCCCATTTCTTATTGAATTAAATGTAACTATTCATATTGGCATTTTCAGTTAAAGACATGGGTTCTGCTTTTGCCTTACCACCTACATACATACCATACTCCTTCCCACACTTTTCAACCTCCTTGTGTTCACTCATATTGCTCTCTCTACTTGGAATATAAATACTTAATGAGGAAAACATTTCCTCATTAAATTGTAATGCTGAAGCTTTCTCCTTTTGAACTGCACAGCAGTAAAATATGACTTTAAAATTTTTAAATAAAATATCAGTAAATCAGCTCAGCGCCTGTGGCTCAACGGGCTAACGTGCCAGCCACGTACACCTGAGCTGGCAGGTTTGAATCCAGCCCGGGCCTGCCAAACAACAATGTCGGCTGCAACCAAAAAATGGCCGGGTGTGGCGGGCGCCTGCAGTCCCAGCTACTTGGGAGGCAGAGGCAAGAGACTCGCTTGAGCCCAGGAATTGGAGGTTGCTGTGAGCTGTGATGCCACGGAACTCTATCCAGGGTGACAGCTTGAGACTCTGTCTCAAAAAAAAAAAAAAAAATCAGTAAATCAAAGATAGGTATTATAAGGACCAAGCTGACTCCATTTTGTTAAAACTAACTCCATCTTGTTCCTCAGCCTTCATTTTGCAGCTGCATACGGAAGGCATTAGGTAACCTACTCCCTCCCCTGCCCCTCATCCTTGCATCTGCCCTGAGCGATAGTAACACCCTCTCAGAACCCTGAGCAATAGCAACTCCCTCCCAGACCAATCAGCCAAGGACAAGTACTGCTCAGTCCCCTAGACCCCCCGCATCAGCTCACCCCAGTGGGTCACCTCACACCCCCTCCCTTTTTCCATTCTGTACCCTTAAAAACCCCCTCCTTTTCGAGGTCAGGGGCTTCTCCATTCTCCTGCTGCACCAGGACCGGGACGCCCAGGCTCAAGCCTATAAATAAACAACTTCTTGCTCTTGCATCGGACTTGGTCTCCGGGTGATTTATGTGGGGGATCCCACAAGTTGGGCACAACATTTGGGGGCTCGTCCAGATGATCCCCCCAAAATCACTGAGTACCTGCTCCAGAGGTGAGTGTGCATGCCAGCATTTGTCTTCTCCTGTTCTGTGTTGGTTTCAATTATTGAATTTGTAGTCAGGACGTGGAATCCCGGGCAGAGTAGGGGAGGGAACACCCCGTGGATGGGAGACTGGGATGTGGAATCCCCACTCCCTGGGCAAGAAGACCAGGAGATCCCTCTGGTTGAGAGGAAAGGCGGGTCATGACCGCCAAACGGAGTTACACCGTTGTCTCATTTTCAGTTTTGCCTGAAAACCCACAAGGGCAGGCTTCTGTTTTCTGGAGGAATCTTGTGTGTTATTTGTTTTGTCTGTGTCTTGTTATATTTGGAGGGCGATATGGGACACACGCAGACAAACCCCCTCTCCTTAACTTTGGCTCATTTCCAGGACCTCAAAGACAAAGCCCAGGAGTATGGTTTTAATGTGTCCAGAGGTAAACTTGTGACTTTTTGCAAGGAATGAATGGCTGGCGTACCACGTCGGATGGCAACCAGAGGGCACTTTTCACCTCATCATTATTTTCCAGGTCAAAGATATAGTCTATCTATCTGGTACTGGGCACCCGGACCAGATACCATATATAACTGCTTGGCAGGACCTCGTGGAAGACCCGCCATCGTGGTTAAAACCCCTTCTCCCTCCTTCAGGCAAGGAGGTGGCCAAACTCCTAGCCTTGAAGGAGAAAAAAGAGAAGTCTCCTGAGCCCACTGCCCCTCCCCCGGTCCTCCAAGGTTGAACTGATCTAGAAGTGCTCTTCCCCCCTCCCTATCAACCCTCACCTCGGAGGGCACTTGTTCCTCAGAGTCCGCCAGGTCCAGGGGGT
>CAUYRH010093820.1:0-11224 GCA_963574655.1 Perodicticus potto
TGGCCTCGGCCAAACTGCAAAAAACAGAAAAATAGCCGGGCATTGTGGCGGGTGCCTGTAGTCCCAGCTACTCGGGAGGCTGAGGCAAGAGAATTGCCTAAGCCCAGGAGTTGGAGGTTGCTGTGAGCTGTGTGACGCCACAGCACTCTACTGAGGGTGATAAAGTGAGACTCTGTCTCTACAAAAAAAAAGAAAGAAAGAAAAGAAAGACTCAGTGCTTATAGCACAGTGGTTACAGTGCCGGCCACATACACTGAGGCTGGCAGGTTCAATAGCAGCCCAGGCCAGCTAAATAACAATGACAACTGCAACAAATAATAACCGGGCATTGTGGCTGGTACCAATAGTCCCAGCTACTTGGGAGGCTGAGGCAAGAGAATAACTTAAGCCCAAGAGTTTGAGGTTGCTGTGAGCCAGGATGCCACAGCACTCTACCGAGGGCGACATAGTGAGACTCTGTCCCAATAAATAAATAAATAAAATAAAAATCACAAAACTTTCCTTACCTTTTCCTGTTTGTACCTTTATTTCTCTACTTTTCCAGTCACTCTCTCAACAACCACGTCTTTCACTTATTTATCTTGTTCACTGTCTCCTCCACTGTTGTCTGTTTCTTTTCTTTCTTTCTTTTTTATTTTATTTTATTTTTTTTTTGAGATAGCCATCTCAAAAAAGCCATCACCCTGGATAGAGGGCTGTGGCATCACAGCTCACAGCAACCTCCAATTCCTGGGCTCAAGCGAGTCTCCTGCCTCCGCCTCCCAAGTAGCTGGGACTATGGCGCCCGCCACAACGCCTGGCCATTTTTTGATTGCAGCTGTCATTGTTGTCTGGCAGGCCTAGGCTGGATTTGAACCTGCCAGCTTAGGTGTACGTGGCTGGCGCCTTAGCCCGTTGAGCCACAGGCACCGAGCCAACAGTGAAGGGCTTGTAATTGTGAAGTGGGTTTGGGGGGACTGGCCATGTGCTTTCACGTGCTCTACTAAAGATTATAGCAGTGTCTGTCTTATAATGATTAATAATGTCACACATATATATTTTATGGACATTTTTATATGCAAATTATATTTCTAATTAAAAGGTTAAAACATGAGAGTGAAATGTAAAAATTCCACAGTGCACCCAGGATAAAAGATCAATCTCATACTATGAATTTTCTGAGCTGTAGTTTTGCTGGCATTTATGTTTCAACAACAATCTTTGTGTTTCAACAGGAAAGGGGCTCTGTACTCTGTGCAAATTTGCCAAATGTAGGTATTTTTATTTGTTAGACAAGAAAATTATTTGTTTTCATCTTGGGAGGGGTAGGATTGGGAAGGGCAATGCTTCAGTTTCTCAGGTGAACACTGTTTACTGAATCAAATTAAGGCAACATCTCTAGTTAGAGTCTGAACCAATCTTTCAGGACTAAGGCATTCTACACACAGATTTCCTATGGCACAAATTTGAAGCCTGGATCTGTTCTGGATTGCACATTTTCCCAACATGTGTGAGAATCCAGCCCTATGAGAAACAAACAAACTTGTCATACTTGAACAGAGAAAGAAACAAAGTCTTTGACAAATTGCAGTCACTAAATCAAAGTAAACCCAAAGTCTTACCTGTGAACCTCGCAGATTTATGAATAGTTAAATTACTTTCAAGCCTGTTTGCGTTGCTGCATTTTTTTATTACTTAAAAGATTAAAAAGCTCTGATAGATGGGTAGGAACCAAAAACTTGCATGTAGTTAAAATACTATCATTTAATATGATCAAAAGAATAAATGGAGGACTGTTTGGGTTAAATATGCATCCGTGGGAAAGGTTGCTGCTTTAACTTTTAAAGCTCTTTTAGACCCAACTGTGAAAAAAAAAATGGAACAGAGTGTAAGGTGTGATCTGGGGTAAGAGCATAACCTTTCTGGGCTTTAGTTATTCCATCTAGGAAATGAAGTTAAGGTTAAAAAGCTGTCCGGTTGGGTTTTCAGATAGTAGCATTACAGGTTAGCAGTTAAGGGCATGAATAAAGTTGGATTTTAACTCCAGCCATATAATGTGGACAATTTTAATATCTAGGCCATAGGTCTTAATGAAAACTAAAGGTGACACATTATGCAAAGCAGACTTGAAACTATCGAGCATTTTGTGTTCAACAAAAATCTGTTCTTGTCCAGAGCAGTGTTGTCTCATATACGGACTGAAGGATGTCGGCTTATATATATTCCAAAGCTCTTTCCGCCTTAAATTTTACAATCAGTGATTTATGAAACCATCACTTAAAAAGGCAATGAAACTCAAAGAAAAGCTCTGAACTCTGTGAATTTGTCAAATGTATGTATATATTCATCCAGATAATAAAATTAAGAAAGAAATTCCCCTGTTGTCTGTGTTCTCACCATTAGGTTAGAAGGCAAAAAATTACCATTTATACCTGTCAAATAAGGCCAAATAGATTTCTTTCTTTTTCCTTTTTTTGTATGTTTTTGCGGTTTTTGGCCAGGGCTGGGTTTGAACCTGCCACCTCCAGCATATGGGGCCGGCGCCCTACTCCTTTGAGCCACAGGCGTTGCTGCCAAATAGATTTCTAAACTATACATTTAGGTGTAGAAGAGAGATTCTAATTTAAGGCTGACTGAGGATACTCATGGAGAAAGACCATGCTAAAGTTAAATTTCCCATTCTATAAACTGACTTGGTCCAACCAAAACATGCTGCCCTCCACCCTCACTCAAGGCTCCCCTAATGCACTCAATAGTGCTGTGAATTCCCGATAACAAAAACTCTATTGTAGCACCATAAATTTAAATAATACAATAATAGAAGCCATTTTCCCCACCTATTTTTGGTAGTAATTACAACATAATTTTATATTGTTTTACTCTTACATGAAGTCTTGTACAATTTCGGGTGGGGAGAAAGTCCTTAAAAATGTAAATCTTTTATTTAAAAAGAAGAAACTATTGGATAAGCTTCTCTTCTAGTATGATTCATACATTATCTATCAGATAGATCTGACTTATTTACCTACCTGGCTCTCTGGACTATTTTGCTTAATTCCCTAGCTTTCAGATTATCATTTCAAGTAAAAATCTAATTGGAATAATGATAGGTTTTAACATCTATGACATGTTTTCTCAATTTGGTCTTCTTTAGCAAAATATGGACATAATTCAAAAGGGCCTACATTTTTCTAAATAATCACCACTAAGAAAAATCCATAAAAAAGGTCTCAAAAACCCAATTTAATCTGAACTTTTGGCAGTAGCAGCCCATGAAATTTGTTTCAGTACTCATGAATTTCCCTTGGTATTTGTTACTATGTTAATTTTGTCTTGGCTTTCTAAACTATCCATTTAGGTGTAGAAGGGAGATTTAATTATAAAAAAATAAAATGATAAAAATATAGTTACAAAAATGTTTAGCACTAATCATTGAAAAATATGATTTTTCGTAGCAATTCAAGAGTAAAACAATAAAAAATTATGTTGTTATTACTACCAAAAATAGCTTCTATGATTACTTAAAAGAAGTATAACTACTGGAGAAAGAAAATTATCCTTGTGACCTATATTAATCTTAAGTCTGCCCAACGTATTCAAGAAGAATGAGATATTTCATCATCCTCATAATACAATTATTTCATGTTCAAATCAACATTTGTTTATATGCCTACAAAATACTGACTAGTCAATGAATGCTGAAATTGCATGGAAAGTGTTTAAAGGAATGACTACCCAATCAATCTAGAGTCGTTTACACACAGAAGGGAAAATTAAAAAAAAAAAAAACTTTAGTAAATTTAAGATACAGAACAGAGAAAATTTAATGATCCATGGCTCAAAAGATGGGATTGTTATCTTCACAGAAAAAGAATGGTCTCTTGGAAACAGAGCAAGCAAGCCTCACAGGATGAGTCTCTCAAGGGCTCCACTCATTTAAGAAGTCTTGGCAGAATATTATCCACTGTGCAGAGAGAGTTTTTCTATTTCTGTCTGCAGTTCGTGCAGTCTCAGAGATAATAATACATTCCAGAGGCAGTGGATGAAGTACCTTCAGAATTCCTTCTGCACACTGCTGACTATTGCTTACCAGTCTGAACGGATTCTCAACAATTCATTGATAAATTGAATATAACGTAAGATCCAAAGACTGCTACATAGGCATGGAACTACACAGGTTAACAAAGCAATCTGTTTCCTAGAGTTTCACCTAAAATCCCTGTAATAAATATAGCAATAGAGTAAGTTATACATGCTTGAAGATTTTTTTCATATTACAGATTTTTGTACAATTTCCATGTAACTGGTTGTCATATTTTCCATGCATAAGTTTGACCGTGATTGTGTCTGTGTGTTTTCAAACATTTTTTACTGCAGTCAAATCTCTTCATTATTATTTTTTTTTATTTCAGCCTCTGGGATCTGCTTAGAAAGTCTTCCATAAACACACCACTCCTGGCACTTTACTTCAGAGGAATTAGCTCACCCTCCTGGACTAGGTTTGATTTACAGTATAAGCTAGATACCTAATTGTGTTTAAATTATTGAATTAATATAGGTATCTCCACCGACTTTATGTAATAAACTCTGTCAGAGGCTCAAGTCTATTCCTGGCTGATGTGATTGTTTCCAGTGCTATAGTTCCCTGCCCAGTGCTAAGCCCAGGGGACTTGCTGTTGAGCACACAGACAGATCCCCTGGTGAGCATCCAGTGTCGGGTAGGGCCTGTCAGCCCAGTGTCACATAACAGGACTAGAAGAGCAGAGAGCTTAAAATGGAGCGTGATCCAGATAGCATGTCAGGAAGTCTCCAAGTCAAGCTTGGGGGCAATCTGGGGGTGAGTAGGAGGTAAGAGAGGAGCTCAGCTAGTGAAAGGTTTCAGGCCCAGGAGTCACCTGCACAGACCCATCTTTGGAGGGGGGTAACACAACAATGTTTCAGAAGGAAACCAGGTGAAGTCTGAACAAGGCGGGTGGGGACAACCCAGAGCCTGCGGGGGTACCGGAGGGGCCGCCTCTGTCTTCCAATGGGCTGGAACCCACCGGAGAGTAGCAATCAAGCAACTTGCAGAGGAAAGGAGACCCTAATAGTGCCCCAGGGGACAGGTGGGCCAGAGGGGCAGAAGCTGGGGGAAGGCTGCCACGCTGACGTGCAGCTGCGGCCAGGTGACCACTCGGAAACAAACACTGGTAGACGGATTCCAGAATCACTGAGGATGTTACAGGCGAGGGTAGCCTGGATGTAGGAGGTACTGCAGGGCATCTGGGCGTAAGCCCCAGGTTTTAGACTTACACACAGGAACGCATTGTGACACCATTCCCAAGAGCATGCCCAGGAGAAAGGTGGAGAATCAGGGCTCAGGATTTGCTCCCAGTGTGTTGGTTTTAGGAGACTTCACGTCATCTAAATCAGGGTTTGGTTACTTCAGAGTAATGGATGGGGAAAAAAAGGTAATATAAAATAAAATAAAAATAAGTGAAATAAAGTAATAAATGAATGTGGTTTGGCAAACTTTGCAAAGGGCCAGAGCATGCCACAATAGGTCACGATTGCTTATTTTCTATGTATGTATTTGCTTATGATTGTGCATTTAGAATCTATTCACTACACAGAAACCATTCTTAGGTCCTGAGAGGTAGAGAGAGGGGGCGGGGCTCGGGCTGTGCTCCAAAGCACTCAGGGCGTCTCCGTCTGAACCTCAGTGGTGGATGCAGGCGCAGGTGTATTGTGGGTGGTGCGTGAAGCGGGGGACACAGGTGAGTTTGCCCAGGGAGATGCAGAAGGAAAAGAGAAGTGAGGCTGTGCCTGGGCACTGAGAAACGCTGGCACAGAGTGGCCTTCCAGGGAAAGAGAAGCCTGAGGACGGGAATAAAGGCCCGGCAGAGAAGGAAGAGAAAACAACCAGAACACGGGGTCCTGGAAGCCAGTGGCAGTCAGCGGCCATCAGTTTTCAGATGTGAGAAGCTCTAGGAACTTAAATGCTGGTGAGATTGATTCCATTGAAAAAAAATTTTTTGTTTGTTTGTTTTCTTGCAGTTTTTGGCTGGGGCTGGGTTTGAACCTGCCACCTCCGGCATATGAGGCCGGCACCCTACTCTTTTGAGCCACAGGAGCCGCCCCCCCCGCAAAATTTTATTCTATGCACTGCAGAGAGAATCAGTAACTGGGAATGAATGACATCTACCAAAGTGGCAGTAGAACACCTGGGCTTCACGACGGGAAGAGGAGGCACTGCGGGGGGTTCCCATCTGGAGGCAGAAATGGTCTCTGTGAAATAGGAGAGTAGGGGTGTGTCACCCCGTGAGGTGCAAGGGCAGGCGAGCAGTGGTGTGGTAGCTGTGACCAGAAGAAAGAGAAAACCAGCAGGCTCCCTGGGTGGTGCAGGGGGCTGTGGAGTGAGGACCATAAATTCATGGAAGTACCTGTCTGTATTTCTGTGAGAATTTCTAGGACAGCGTTTCATGCTTTGACATAGTGCAAATATCAAGTGAAAACCAACAAGCAAAATGATATATATGTATCATTGACCCAGCAAGCTCCCAAATAAACACCGGCAAAAATATAAAATGACATACGAGTAAAGCTGCTGGCTGTGGCATTATTTTTAATACCGAAAATAGATACTGCTCCAATGTCCGCCACTTGAGACAGGGTGAATACATTTTAGTATCCTTACACCATACAGTGTTATGAAGGTTATTAAAATGGAATTGGAATCAGAGGAAACTCTGCATGTATGCTAATGTATCTTTAAAATAATAATAATGATAATGATAATAAAATGCAGACCAGAACCCAGGGCAAAGGCGCCCACCTTACTGGTTGGCTTGAGGTTAACTGAACAACAAAAAACGCATTGGGCCTGCAGCCCCCGGGATCCCGCTGTTTCCCCAATCAATTCATATTTTTCTCCAGGCCCCCAACATTCCAACACTTCTACCCCCTTATTTGAACAGAAGGGTTTGCTTTTCCTTTCATGTAGATTCAAACATTGTGAAGGACACATCTTTGTATTCCTTCCACAAAAGCTGCAAAGGTAACTCGTGCGGGTCAGGGATTCTCACCACGTCCCTGTGAAGCTGGTTTCCCACCTCCGGTTAGCTGGAGATTTTCCCCCTGGAAGTTCCCGCTCTCCGTAAATTGTCTTGAATAATTTATTTAACAAATTTTTATATAACGTTTATGGTGAGCCAGAAAATGCTCTAGAGCGATGCATTGTTATTAATTCATTTACTCATCCGATCTGTCTCTCTGCTGAGTTATTTCTATTGGAGACTCCCCTCAGCTCCCCAGAAAGTCTGTGGAAGAGCTGTCCGTCCTTGGGAGGCTCCCCTTCTCTGTAACTGTGTTGTCCAGGATTTTATTCTTGTCTCTCAGCTCCTACCAGAATCCCTCAAGGCCACGCCCTCAGTTCCAGGGTCATCAGCTCTGGTCCTGCTGACCCGGCCAGGCAGGTGTGCCTGTGACCGCCCAGCCCTCTGAACGCTCTCCTCTCCTGATTCAGCATCGCTCTCTCTGTCTCCCCATTTCACATCACTTGCCTTTGTAGACTCTCATTTTCCTACCTCCAAACCGTGGCCCTTCCCTTGCTGGCAAAATAGAATCACCTGGGGAATTAACAAAACCTTCTTCTCAATGCCCAGGCCACACCTGGGAGCCATCGCTGAAAGTGAGACTCAAGCAGCCACTACTGCCCAGGTGACTCCGGCGTGCAGCCAAAGGCAAGAATCATTGCAGGGCAAAGGCACATCCAAGGGATGCTGGACACGGTGTCCACTGACCACAGCCTCTCGGGTCCAGTCCCCTGCCCTGTTTCCCACTGATTCCTCCCTTCTCCTCAGCCACACTGGCCATCTACCTGGACGTCAGACACAGCAAGCTTCATCTCATATTAGGGTGTTTGTGTGAACCTCACTTTCATTGGCTCTCCAGCGAGATGTCACCCTCCCAGACTCTCCTGTGCACCATGGCAAGGCCTCGCCCTCCCCGCTGTGGCGGCTCCTGGCACCTGCCTGGCTCTGCCTGCAGCAGCCCCGGCCTCCCTTGGGCAGACGTGCCGACTCCTTCACCAAGCTGTGTGGGAAGGTTCTGTTCTGCTCACTGTTTAATCGTCAACCAACAGTCAAACACGCAGGAGTGTAGCAGAAAGCTTATACAATAAACACATCAATTTCTCCTTACCTAAATTTGCTTTTTCTTCAGTTTGTATTATTGTAAACTCAACGTAAAGTTCTTACGTTTTTCTTTCTTCTTGTTTGATCATATCATAGAATCAATCTTTCTTCAGTACACTCCTGTTTCTGGTCTGTAAATTTGTGCCTAAGCAGTCTAGTTATTTTACTCTCATTATTGGTCTTTATACTTACTGCGATGATGACGTAAGACTAATTTTCCAAACTCTCTAGTTTAAAAAAAACCTCGTATCCCTTTTTCACCAACTCCATCGTCTGCTTTTTGTTTTAATTTCTCATGAGTCATTTCACATTGTGAAAAATTGTAATGAGTACATTCTGTTCTACAAAGTACTTAATTCTTCAATACTTTTTAATAGGTTCCACCTAAAGAAGCTGACCTTAAGATACATGATTATGTCAATATTTTTCATTGTACAATCAAGTAGTGGGATTGTAGCCATCTTTTTAAAAGATATTCATAGTTTGATGTGAATCTCCTAGGTGTCAGGCTAATTAATTATTTTTTATTGTTATTAAAATAACAATTTCATTTGTTCATTTGTTCTAGATCATATTCAACTATTACTCTTGTTGTTTCTCACATGAATGCGTGAGTCTCTTCTCCTTAAGCCTAGATGGATAGTGAATCTCAGCTCCTGCTCCCTCCAGCCTCCTACAAACCGCACCCACTGTCCCCTGTGTCTTTCTGATCCTGGGAAATTTCCTATTCGGTGAGTATAGGGGCATTTTTCTCCCTCTGCCACACATTGGAAAAATACAAGTTGTCTTGGGCCACGTATTAAATACACAAACACTAAAGAAAGCTGATTAGCAAGAAAAAAATAGTCTGTGCACTGTGCACACTTTTTGTGATATTTGCCACCACAGATAAGCAAAAAAAGTATTCATGTGGTCCACAGGATACAGGTTGGACACCCCTGAGAGAGAGAAATATATATAGACATAAAAAATGAAAAAGAAATATAAGGGTGGTGCCTGTATACCAGAGGTGGCGGGTTCAAACCCAGCCCCCGGCCAAAAACTGCAAAAAAAACAAACAAAAAGAAATATATATAAATACACACACACAGACACACATATATATGTATACACATATATATATGTGTGTATATATATATACACACACACACACACATATATATATGCATACACTTATATTTGCTTGAATCCCAAGCCAAAAACCTGAAATGACATGAATATTAAAATTGAAATTTTAAGCTTAAAAAATAAGTAACATGGGCTCAGTGCCCATAGCACAGTGGTTGCAGTGCCAGCCACATACACCGAAGTCGGTGGGTTTGAACCGGGCCCAGGCCAGCTAACCAACAATAACAACTGTAACAAAAAATAGCCAGGTATTGTGGTGGGCACCTATAGTCCCAGCTACTTGGGAGGCTGAGGCAAGAGAATCACTTGAGCCCAAGAGTTTGAGGTTGCTGTGAGCTGTGACGCCACAGCACTCTACTGAGGGTGACATAGTGAGACTCTGTCTCAAAAATAATAATAATAATAAATAAATAAAATAAGTAACCTATATCCACACCAATGAATACCATGTGTCGGTAATTTAAATGATGATGTAAGACTGTAGTTTATTTATTAAGAAAATATGTGCATAAAATATAGTTATATTAAAACAGCAGTGTAAAAAATAATTTTAATATTAAAACCACATTTTCAATGCATCTTATATTTAGCGAAATAGTTGAAATCTAGACCTTGATATGTCAATTTGGTTTTAGTGGGCTTGTAACTAATATTGCTATCGCATAAGTAACTTCTTATAACGCCTGAATTATTTTCCAGTAAACATAAACTATTATTAAAATTAGAAGTGAAATATTTAGATATTTAGATATTTTATTCTACCAGAAGTAGAATAAAACAGATCTTTAAATTATTAATGTACAAGTACAATTCCAAATCAATTTGTGACCAAAGCACACTTAGTATTCAATGATTCAAGGTGTTTCCCTAAAACACGAAACACTAATTCAAAGCTGCAGTTGGCCTCACATTTAACTCCAAAAATCCTGAAAGATTTTCTCTAAAACAAAGTCCATTTTCTAAAGTTGCAGCAAAGCGATATGATAAACTGTAAGAGGAATACCTGGTGAAAACAAGAGAGCCAAATGAACGTGTCCGTGATGAAACTGCAAACACCAAAAAACGGGGAGCAACAATAATAAAACGGGTGAGCGCTCCTTAAGGTGGTTAGTTATAAAATAAACATGCAAAATCAACTATTTTTCTTTAAACCAGCAAATGATTTTATTTATTTTTCTTAATTAAGTCATATACACATAGATCATGGATACATTTATGCATATGTGGGGTATAATGTGTTGTTTTTTTATACAATCTGACGTGCTTATATCAAACCAATCAACATAGTTTTCGCCTCATGTACTTGATTATTGTGTTAAGACATCTATGTTCTACAAGTGACAGATTTGACCTGTACCCTTGCAATCTGCTCCATAGGTGTGGCCCCGCCTTTTACCCTCCCTCTATCAAAGGATAGAGGTGTACAATCTGCAATCTGCTCCATAGGTGTACCCCCGCCTTCCCACTCCATTTCTCCCCTTCATCCTGGTCTATGGTTGTGTTCTATCTAACATAAGAAAGTGTGAATGAATAGAAGTTGATTTCATGGAAGGACTGAGTACATTGGATACTTTTTCTTCCATTCTTGAGACATTTTACTCAGGAGAATATGTTCCAGGTCCCTCCATGTAAACATAAAAGAGGTAAAGGCTCCATCTTTTTTAAGGCCGCATAGTATTCCATGGTATAAAATGTTTTTTAATGTTAACAAAATTCATCTGTAGTTTATTATAAATTTTGAAAATGAAACAGAATCTTTCCCCTAATTGTTTAACTGATTATCTCAGTAAAATTACTGTATAAATCCACATTTTTATACCCAATACTATTCAGCTACTGAATATAAGAAAATGTCTTTAGGATAAGAAAGATGATATTTAGGCCGGTGCCTGTGGCTCAAAGGAGTAGGGCGCTGGCCCCATATGCTGGAGGTGGTGGGTTCA